>CAJNIZ010008448.1:396-14676 GCA_905231905.1 Symbiodinium pilosum
AGGGCCTTGCTCGAGTTTGGGGTTTCGGGATTAGGGTTTAGGGATTTAGGGTTTCGGGTTTAGGGATTAGGGTTTGGGGTTAGGGATTTGGGTTTAGGGATTAGGGTTTATAAGGGTTCAGGGATTAGGGTTTGGGGATTAGGGTTTAGGGATGAGGGTTTAGGGGTTAGGGATTAGGGTTTAGGGATTAGGGTTTATAAGGGTTTAGGGATTAGGGTTTAGGGTTTAGGGATTAGGGTTTATAAGGGTTCAGGGATTAGGGTTTGGGGATTAGGGTTTAGGGATGAGGGTTTATAAGGGTTTAGGGATTAGGGTTTGGGGATTAGGGTTTATAAGGGTTTAGAGATTAGGGATTAGGGTTTAGGGTTTGGGATTAGGGTTTAGGGTTATATGAGCCATATTCTAAACTCCTTAAAGGGGGGCTTTATTTCCGCTTAGCCGAAGGACACGGGCCCCCCTTCGACTATATTAACGACTTCACTAAACTACCCACATGACCCCTATGTCCACCCTTAAGTAGCCCCTTGGTAGCCCTAAACCCTAACCCCTATTCCCTAAACCCTGAAGCCTAACCCCTAAACTCTAAACCCTAACCCCTAAACTCTAAACCCTAATCTATGAACCCTGTAATGGTCCCTTAGTTTTTAAATCATAGTCTAAACTGCTAGGATCCGCCTTTTTGACCTGTAGTCGTCCCCTGCACGATGCCTTGCAGAATAACCCCCTTAAGGAGTTTAGACCCTATAAGCCTTCATGTAAACCCCCTTGACTGAATTTAGATTCTGGCTCATGAAGCCATAAACCCCATTCCCTAAACCCGAAACCATAAACCCTATATAGCCTGCAGCTGACATATAAGCAGTTGATGACAATTCTTTTGGTTCTAGGTTCCTTATATATTCACTCAACATTGTATTGGTAAATGATTACGCCGCTACCGTACTTAACTCCAAGTTTATGGTTTCACCGCATGGCCCTACAACATGCAAGTGTGTCACGTTTCGGGGCTTTACTAGACAGGTACACTGTCACAACCGTGTCCTAACTTGCGGCTTGCCCGGCCTCTAGAATGATAAGCACGACGTCTCTCCCATTCACAGAGAACTGGACGATCTGCGAATGTACAGGGGCCTTTCCTTTTTAGGTAGAACGATAAGGGCAGAGCATTTCTCGATGACCTACATACGTTCAGCGTCTTTGACAGTTGGCAATACTCTTCCCCTGTCTTTGTCGTTGTCAAAGCTTCAGCTTTCCAACGCGTGCGTGGCATAGCCTCACGTTTGTGCCTTCTCGCTAGATGCTCCAAGAATTTTACATTCACAACACAACCCTAATTGGCCGACATTCTCGCTTTTCGTGGCCCCGATGATCCCCGACCCTAGCAAACATTGGCATTGTTTTTTTTCTGAGCTGCCGACTCCCGGAATACTCCAAAGTGTGTTAGCTGCCATGATTAGAGACATTTTGCGAGCTCCCTATTGAGCAGCCGACAGTATTATTGTTTACATCCAACATCTCTTGGGTGGACATGACTTCTGCAAGTTCGCCGTTCTCTTTTCAGCAATGACAAGAGTCAGGGTTGACCATAGGGCTCTATCCGCAGAAAAAAACCGGAAAGTGATGGGGATTAACTCGAGATGCTGTGTCGAAACACAGATTCACATAGTTTTTGCCCCCGTTCAATCTGGCACACATTGTTCGACGTATGGTTTTGACCGGTGCGAAACGAGTGTATCTAGGACATGTGTGAGTGTTATATGCGCATGTCAGCTTGAGTAGCATTTTGTTGGGGGATTCTATGGTATCCAGTAGAGCTAGATTCAGATGATATCCTCCGTTTGGCTACAGCATTTTACGTAAAGAATACTATCTTCTGGGTTCAACGGTAAAAATACCCTACGCATTTGGGGGGGTGAAACCTCTATCTGACGTAATCCCGCTCTTTTCGTGCATCCCCACAAACGTCCTCATTTTTGAAATCAAGCAACTAGCCAGATTACCTGGGCTGCAGTCTAAACTCCTCAAAGGGGGATTATATTGGGGGTTTTAATTAATTGGGGGCTATCCAGGGGAGTATGTAGGGGAGTATTATAGGGGTTGTAAAGGCGGATGCTAGGAGTTTAGACTATGGCTCACATTACCTGGGTTTCTCACATCCAGGTGCCAAACCGTGATGCTCCCCGGCGGCCTCCCGCTGAGGCCTCGGTGGACGACGAGTCGGACGAAGAGATCAAGGAACCCAAAGGGGTCCAAGTTTTGCCAATATTAGAGCTTTTAAGTGGTTTTTAGGAGTGTGTAGGGATACATATGGGTTTAAGGGTTCAAGTAACCAAATATTAGAGCTCTTAAGGGTTGTTTTTAGGGATGTGTATGGATGCATAGGGGTAAAAGGTTCCAAGTACCAAATATCAGAGCTTTTAAGGGGATTTTAGGGATATGCAGGGATATAGCGTTTGAAGGGTCCAAGTACTCCAATATTAGAGCTGTCAAGGCGGGGTTTACGCAGTATGTAGGGATATGCACGGGTTTAAGGGTCCAAATACGCAGATGTTAGGGGTTTTCGTATCAAAGATCACAAGACCTCAAACCCCATTATTTGGGTACTTGGACCCTCTAGGGAGGGGTCTCAAGGGCGCATAGTACTGTGAAGTTATTGCTAATATTGCAAGAAGAATAGGGGGATTGTCGTCGCTGTTTGGTATTACATTTTTTTGGATAATTGCTTCTCACGGTTAGCATTTGCAATATCTTAGATATTCTTGCTATTATGTTACATTCATTTAATTCTTCTTCCTGCTGATGACACTCATTGAGAAAATTGTTATTGTTTCTGCTACTTGTATTATTCTTGTGATATGGACATGCGGGGTTTAGGGTTTAAGGTATTTTATGGACATCCGCGGCCCGCAGCCACCTAGATCTTCAGGGTCCTCAAAATAGGACAGACCCTTAGGGAACTCTGGGTTCCTCTGTTTACTTCCGTTTGAAGGTGTTTACAGGGTTTAGGGTTTATGGCTCCTGAACCCTAAACCCTATGCCGTCTTTTGGGCGGCCGCGTGGATAGCATGCTTTGGGTTTAGGTTTCAGGGTTGGGATTGCCAGGATTTACCAGCAGGCTAGTCATGGCCAAGCAAGGGATAGACCGGGCGCGGAAAATCCATGCTTTTGAGGGCCCAAGAGTTTGAGGATTCTCTTCCGCCCCTCTTCCTCCTACCATTCTTATCTGTCACTCCTTGTTTCATATTACTGCGCTTGGTTGCTGCTGCTCCCGCTCCTACAGCTACCCTGCCACTGCCGCTTCAGCTGCCGCGGCTATGTGTGTGTGTGTGCATATGTATTTATATATTCACCCTAGGGTTCCAGTTACCTAAATAATGGGAACTGGGTTTTATATACCCAATAGTTACATAGCCCAGTAACCTACTATTTAGGTAACTGGAGCCCTAGGGTTCATTGATTTATGTATGTATCCCTGCGCCCCTCTTCTCGAGAAGCCCTAAGCCCTGAACGCTGCCTAGAGGACATCAAACGCGGCCTTCGCGCCCAACTTCTGAGTTGGGCTAAAGATCCCGGCATGCCCATGGATGAGCCACCCGAAGCAAGACTTGAGTTTAGGGTCTACGGTGTAGGGTTGCAGGGTTTGAAACATCCTAGACCCAAAGCCCTTTAGGGTCTGAGGTGTAGGGTTTAGGGTCTGAGGTGTAAGGTTCGAAACGCCCCAAACCCTAGACCTTGGGTACTGCCCCCCCTCAGCAACAGTTGGATAATATTTATAATATGGTTATATATAGCCCTTAATAGGGCCCCTAATATAGACTGTTACTGGGTGGTGGCAGTACCCAACCTAGACCCGAAATCCTTTAGGGTGAGAGGTTGAGGATTGAGGGGATCGGCGTAGGTTTGTTGGCTTAGGTTTAGCGCGGTGGGTGTGAGTTTAGAAAGGGTAGTTCAGGCGTGTATTATGGGTTTGAGGCCAGGCTTAGGATGTGGTGCTGAGGGTTTACGGCTTGAAGTTGGCATTTTTGGGTTTCGGGTTTGGGGTTTAATCTTCAAAAAACATAGGGGATCAGGATTGGCGGTTGAGGTTGAGGATTCGGGTTTGACGTCGCAAACGTCCTGAAGACCAAAAAGCCGCAGCACTACAAAGATACAAGCCTGACCGCACTAAGCCCTCAATCCACCACAAAACCTGCAACAACTTCCCCAACGGCTAAAATGATTCAACCCCCCAAAGCCGTGAGACCAAAAGTCCTCAAGCCCAAATCCTAAACCGAAAATCCAAAAGCCCTCAATCCTAAAACCTAAACTCTAAAATGTAAAGCCTTAAACACAAAGCCCTAAATCCCACACCCTACCTAAACCCCAAAAGCATGTACAATAATAGCCCTAAACCCAGAATAAGGCCATAAAGGCCATAATCTTTTGCATACCTTTGGGGTCCAGGTAAGCCTTAAACCATGCTTAACCCGAGGCAGAAGCGCTCCGTTCGTCAGCTGCTCGCACAGTGGCATCCTGATAAGCACCCTGGACCGACTTGATCTTGGGCACCATAGGGAGGTCATAGTGAGAGGTTTGGGGTTTAGGGGTTTAGAGGTTGAGGGGTTTAGGATTTAGGGGTTTTGGGTTTTGGGTTTTGGGGGTTTAGAGGTTCAGGGTTTAGGGATTTAGGATTTAGGGGTTCGGGGGCTTAGCGGTTTAGAGGGATTGGCGGGCATAGGGATGGGGGGCCTTAACTAGGGAGTCTTTAGCTACAGGATTTGAAGCCCTCAGCCATGAACCTTAAGCCCTAAATCCTAAACCCTAAGCCCTGAACCCGAAGCCCTAAACCCTAAACCCTATAAGCCCTAAACCCTAAACCCAAGCTAGAATACTGCGGGGGGGGGCCACCTGGATCCCATGGCTCGCAGCGGTATAAGAGTTTGAGAAACTCCGTTTGGGGTTTTTCGGAGGTTTAAGATGCATTCTTGCCCCTAAGGGTCCAAGGACCCAAATAATAGGGTTTAGGGCCCAAATACTATACTATTAATGGTACCTGGGCCCTAAAACCCTATTATTTGGGTCCTTGGACCCTTAAGGTGTGGTTGTGATTCGGAGATGTAAGGCTTAGGGGCTGGGGATTGGAACAAAGGGTTGGGATTTCAGGAACTAAGGATTGGATTTTGAAAAGAGGTTACTTAGGGGTTCGTTCGGGCAGCGCACCATTCGACAAGGCTTAGGGTTCAGGGTTCAGGGTGTTGCTTTTTAAGTTTGTATATGGGCTTCATTCGGGGCGGGGGGGCGGGGGGGCGGGGGGGGCGGGGGGTGGTTAGGTTAAGGATAGTGTAGGATATCTTGCGACTGGAGACACCAAGCATGAGCATAAGAAACCTTGTTGCTTAGATCCGTGTGCTGTCCGTGCTAATCCAAAGATATCCTCGGGATTCATGAGGGCTCGATAGAAAGTTTAGGGTTTAAGGTTAGGGCGCTCGAAAGCAGAAGCTGCGACTCTGCACCCTAAACTCACAGGCTTTAGGCTTGTACCCCTAGGGTTGTACCCCTGGGTTTTGGGATCCTTTAAAGGGACCCTCGGGGACTACGTTGGCTCATATAGGAGCTATATTAGGGCCATATTGGGAAAAAACTTTAGGGTCCCCCTGATATAAGAACACACCCCTTTTATTAAGTATTCCCATTTGGGTATACTATACTATAATATGTAAGGAATGTTTGTTAGGGGGGCGAGGGGTTTTCAATATACTAAACTCCGGGCGGTCCCCCGTTTCCTCCACAAAGCGGGTGGGTGTCAAAACGGTGGTCTTGTTTGGGGTAGCATACGCAGCCTAATATTTAGGCTTCTCCAAAACTCAAGGGGTCCAAGTCCAATGACCCAAAATAGCAGGGCATTGGAACCCAAATGCTATGAAAATTATAGTATTAGCGCCCCGAAACCTTATTGTTGGGCTCCTTGGACCCTTAGGGAAAAGGACTGACCTTGCCAACCACCCTTATGGCACGGTGGATACTAGAAATCCTGCATGAACCTAGGTACCCTAAACCTTGGGAATTATGGTACTGTAGTATATTAAGGTGATGCGGGATTTTTAGGAGCAGGCGTAGTTCAAGACTTCTTTCATCCATGAGGAATCGACATATTGGCCCAACGGCAACGCGCATCTTCCAGTTCATTCAAGAGGAGGCCATCGTTTAAAAAGAAAGCTCGGGTGTATAAGGTTTATTGGTTTAGGGTTCAGGGGTTCAGGGTTTAGGGTGCGGGGTTTAAGGTGTATGAGTTTCATTGTTGCATAATTTGGGGTTAAGTTTTTTGGGGTTCAGTTTTTCGAGTTCTAGGTTCTCCAGTATGCCCTTGAGACGATCGTTAACAAATACTCCTACAGTATGAGGCCCTCGAACCCTAACCCCAAACCCTAAACCCTGAACCTTAAATCCTAAACCGCACACCCCTCCTAGGAAAACTATTCAAGGCAGGACTTTATCAGAGGTGTTTGTCATGAGGCTTAGTAACTACATACTTGGGTTTAGGGCTCTAATCTCATAGGTTCCCCACTACCCCCCTCTATACTATCCCCCCTAGGTTCCCCCCTCAATTGAAGTTGTATAGTTAGGCCTAACCAAGGTTCCTCAAGGGGGAACCTAGGGGGGAAGTATAGAGGGGGTGGTAAGGAAAGCCATGATAATCCTAGCTATCATCCCAATAAGTGGACTTACATGGGTTGTTTAGGGCTTAGGGCTCACAATCCCGGTTATAAGTAGATACTACGTCTTATGAATCTTCAAGTAAGATTCGAATATTGGTAAGTTTAAAGTCAGTATAGACATTGCGTGCCCATCTGGCGAGGCCATTTATTAGTTTGCAAATTCAGTTGAATGATAACCCAAAACCCTAAACCCTAAATGCTTAGCAATCCGAAAGCCCGCTGCTCTTGACGCCATGGCCCTGGGAGAGTTCAAGACGTCTCTGAAGCTGCCATGTGTGGATGTGGGTGGGGCTTAGAGGTTTAGGGTTTCTGGTGTAGGGTTGATAGGCTTTAGGGTTAAGTCTTTAGGGTTTAGGATTTGGAGGTTTTGGGGTTTATGGTGTAGGTTTTAGGCTTTACGGTTAAGGGTTTAGGGCGCTTTCTGGCGCGATGCGGTGCTCCGGGTGGCATTTGCCAAGGCTCAACAGCGCCGATCGCTCCTAGCCCTCAGCCCTGTGCCGTCCACGACCCCAGCACCAGTCCCTAAGGGTCCAAAGACCCAAATAGTAGGGTCCCTTTAAAGGGGTTATAGGGGGATACATAGGGATATATGGGGCCTGTATAAGGGTCCATGGAGCCAAATAATAGGGCTTTAATTGAGGCCCAAATACCACTATTAGAGTGGTACATGGGCCTTAAAGCCCTTTGGGCCTTAAAACCCTATTATCTGGATCATTGGACCCTTAGGGAGTTACACAACCTGTTCGTCTCACACCCCGACCGAGCCTCGGTATTCTCTGCTGAGGAGATCGTGGTTAGCAATCACTTTGCAGTGCGCTTTTGCAGGAACTTAGGATAAAGTTGATAGGAGCTATACCCGCACCCCTCACAGGTAGTAGAATCATGATCCAAAAGTGCGCTAATTCTACCTACTTTGGAAGTACAGGTAGTAACTGGATCTTTCGGTTTAGGGTTTACCCTAAACCGTAAACCCTAAACCCCAAACCCTAGGGCTCTTCCGGTGCCCCAAACCCTGAGCCCTGGACACGGATTTTGCTGTTCATCCAGACCTCCTACCTTGCGCTCAACCTTGCACACAATCGCGGTTAGGGTTTAGGGTTCAGGGTTTAGGATTTCGGGTTTAGGGTTCAGGGTGTAGTGTTTAGGGCCCACTTGAATATCAGAACCTCAATAGGAGCTCCAACAGGATCTTCCAGCCCAAGCCCGATACCCGTAAAGGCTAAGCCCCTAAACGCTAGGGTTTAGGGTTTAGAGTTTAGGCTTTAGGAAACAAACAGCTGCAAGGCCCAACTGCTTATATGGCGAGTGACCGTTCTCTAGTCTCTGTCTCGAAGGGTCCATGCACCCGTATGGCGCTTTCCCTGAAATCATTATCATACAGGTCCTTAGATAAATCTCCCACATTTTGGAACAGTAATTACACCAAGTCCCAGAGTACATGCTCAGACCCTAAAGTTCCTGAAGCACAAGAATGAGCTATAGGCTAAACTCCTTGAAGGGGGATTATATGGGGGATTCTGTAGGGGATTACTATAGGGGATATTAAGTGGGACACATACACATACACAGTGGAACTCATTTACCTAGGTACATGGTGACCCACACCTTATGACAGTGAATCTATCATTTCAGTACCCTAAAGCGCTGCACCTTGAACTTTTAGACCCTAAACTCTAAACCCCGAGCGTATGTAAAATAATAGCCCTCAACACATAATAACAGCCATACAGGCCATTATTTCACATACTTCTGAGGCACAAGTAAACCCTAAACTCTGAACCCCAAGCGGAGCCCGAAACTCTGAAACCTAAGCCTACTGTACCCTCAGCCCTGCTGTAAATCCTAGCTAGTGTTGATGTCATGTTAGTGAGGTACCCACGTTTCTAAAAATCCCGCGGCAAGAATCCAATCATAACTTTACCCACAATCGAAGTATTCCTGGAAACTTTGAACTGTTGGTAACGGACTAGGATATTCAATCGGATGTTAAGTTCTAGAATCTCAAGCCTACGTTTCTGACAACATAGTTCTGCGCGCTCCCCCCCCCCCAAATGGAGATAGATCAGTCGAGAGGGGGGGGGATGAATACGAAGCCAACATTAATTAAGGCATATCCCAGCTACAACTTCCCTAAACCCTGACCCCTAAACCCTAAATCCCTAAACCCTAAATCCCTAAACCCTAAACCCTTAACTACAATTTCGGTACCTGGGCTTTAATCCTTGGCAGGTGGAGCGCATCGTAGCACAGATGGGGGCCGCAGCAGACGTGGCAGCAAGGCGCTACCTTCAGGGGTCCAAAGACCCAAATAATAGGGTTTAGGGTTTAGGTTTTACTTTTAGGGCCCAAATGCCATTAAAAACCCAAAAGTATGTAAAATAATAGCTTTAAACCCATAATAGCAGCCAAAAGGCCATTATTTCACGCATGTTTTGGGTCCAGGCAAGGCTTAGCTTGTACAGTTTAGGTTAGGTTTAGGGTTTATGCTCCTTGTGCGGGATGGTGCTGTATGATTGAAAGCTTTGTGGGACTGACTAACTACGTGTAAAGGGCTTACGTCACCACTTTTACCTGGGGCAACTTCTAATTTTTATGTAGGGCCAGCTAGAGGAATTCTAGTGGGGACATAACCCAAATTGTAAGGTTACCCTAAATCCTGAACTCTGAACCCTAGACCCAAACCTCCTGAATGTTCATGTACACCCCCAAAACCATCCTAAACTCTAGACCCTAAACCGTACCCCTAAGGCTCCCAATAGCCCAATGTACATTTTTGGGCAGCCGTATGCATCTGAACCTCAAGTCCTCTACACTGACTGTGTTGGTTCACTGTGAGTAGGAAATGTAGAAGGTTTGCTTCAGGTACTTCCTGCACGTAGGCAGTCCCACTAGCCGGCTCCAAAGTTGTCGACGGACAGCCAGCCTGTGAAGTTGAAGCTATGCATACGGGAATTTCGGGGTTTTTGGTAAGTTGGGAGGGTTTGGGAGATCCTGAAGCCAGTGCCACGCAATTGTTGCACATTGCCCCGCCCAGTGTATTCTGAGACGTCCCCTTCTAAGTCCTCCCCCTACCTCACCACCTCTATAATGGAACGCGCTAGTGAAACAACAGTCCCTCTCTAAACACTTTGCCGGTGCTCTTAGAATATGGCCAAACAACTTCAGCTGTGCCCGGTGGATGTAGTGTGTGAGGGTTGGCTGTGAGGCTTGTTGTCGTAATTGTTGGTTGGAAGTGGTTGGCTGGGAGGAGTCCAGGACCTTCGTGTAGAATGTGGCTGGTATGCGGTGCATCTTCCGCAGTGCCCTTGAATGGGCCCAATGTATATAGGTACTATTTATAGACATTGGGGCCCAATGAAGGTACCTGGACCCTGAAGTATGTAGGCTTATAGCCTTTTTGGCTGTTTTAGGGGTTTACGGCTATCACGTTACATATTTTTGGGGCTTAGGTAAACCCTACTGCAACGTACAAGCCACCAAGCTAACATGGAAGAGAAGGAGAGTTTAGGGTTTGGAACGCTGTCGTCCTTCTTAGTAGCTAGCACAAGCTACCATACTGGATCAACGTCAGGGAAAGGGGCCTTAGCATTTTGTTTTGGGAGGCACACTCTAAACCCTAACCCCTTAAAAGCGTTTGGGGGCCTCAAACAAAGGCCTTCTTCGTCATTACTCGGGACTGCCAGTCAGGCCTTATTGCACACCCTGAGGGTCCCAGTGCCCAATAATTATATACTTGCCCACAACCTGTACTATAGTGATTATTTCCCAAATCCCATGTACCTAATTATTGGGTACATGGACCGTTATGGATAGTGGGCGGCCTGCGGTAGCCCCAGGGCAACCAAGCGGACGCAACCGCAGAGGCAACCACACGACAGCAAGTCCAGGCCTCTACACAGCCCGCGGAGTCGACCAGCAACCGAAGCCTGGGCACCTGGGCAACCCCGAATCGTGCCGGAGCGGGAACAATGCTTCATGAAATGCCTCCAGCAAAGCCAGCAAACCAGACGACACCATCCGGCAGGTGCTAGATCAGCAGCCGCGGCCCCGGCAGGGATCGGCACGGAGGAGAGGTCTCCCACTACGCACACCCGGTCGTGTACAGACAGAAGCTGCTTATCTGGGCACGCAAAGGGTTTCTGGCTAAGGTTTAGTGTTTAGGGTTTAGGGTTGCATTCTTCTTTAGCTATCACTGGCACAGATGATGTGGAATAATTTCCGGGTTGCATGGGGGCCTGATGCCCACGTGCTCGCATAAACCCTGACACCGGCTCCAAACCTATGTCAAGATTCTTCCTTGCTTTGTTTGACTGGGAATGTCAAATTCATGGTCCCTGTTTGTCCCAAGGGGTTAGCGATGCTCCGCAAAAAGGTGACGATTTTGACCCCCCCCCCACCCCCCCGCGTTATCGCAGCATCAGGGAGATGTAGTGTAAATGCGGCTGTCTGTTCCAAAGGTTCCAAATACCCAAGCATCTAGATACGATTCCCTAAATGGTGTCTGCTATCTAGAACTAGAACCTTTATATTTGGGTGCTCGGCTCCTGAAACGTATATTACATACCCCCATATGACAGCAGGCTGGACTACTAGGGACCAATTTCCTCAACCTCACCTGCCCAGAAGCATCTTTGTAGTTCCCTTTTGGGTAGTATGGCAAACATTTCCAAAGATAAATCCTAAACCTTAAACCCAGTAAAAAAAGAACTACATTGGAGCCCTTGTGTGGGCACAGTAGTAGTTCTGTTGATGGAGGAGCTCCTGCGCAACAGCAACAGCCTCAGGCCCACGAGTTCCAGAAATTACAACACACCCTGAACCCTAACGTCTAAGCCCTAGAATACTCCTAAAATCCAAACTTAAAACTTAAAGTCCAAAATTTAAACCCTAAAGGACTAAACCCTACTCCAAACCCTAAGCCCTAAGCCGTTTGGTAGTTGCTTCTGACAGGCGTGAAGCCGATGCTGCAGAGCGGAAAGCACCTCGACCGGCCGACTCTAAGTAGGGGTTTAGGGCTTAGGGTCTGGGGTTTGGGGATAAGGGTTTAGGGCTTAGGGCTTGGGGTTCAGCACCGGAGGTCCAAGCATTGTAAAGCAGCTTAATCGAATGACGGACAAATATCCACCCGCCTATTGGGTCCACATCAGTAAGAAACTTATGGAACGCCTGTATTTCCTGCAACTGGTACTGTAGCGCCCGAAGCCTAAAACCTGATACCTCAAGCCCGAACCTCAGACCCGAACCCCGAACCAAAGAGCCCGAACCCTAAAGCCCCAACCCAAACCCCAGACCAAACCAAAGAGCCCGAACCCTAAAGCCCAAACCATCCCAAACCCTAAGGTTCCAACAATGACCTTGCCCACTAAAACCATGACTTTGCCCGCTGAAATTAGGACCCTGCTCGCTAGGTCATTAAGATTTCAAGAAAAATATGAAAGAGAGGTTTAGGATTAGGGTCTTGGGCAATTAGGGGTTGTCCACACTTAGGGGTCCCCATAGTAAGAATCATAACATTTTGGGGTTAATATTTGGGTCCTCCCATTTTCGGAAACTACCAGGCACGGAAACATCTCGAGTTATTAATGACCAGGTGATATCCTATAGTCTCTTATAGCCGCTCTTGTGGAGTTCGTACTATGCCAACCTAGGTGCGACTGTCTCTGGAACGTGCACGAACAACCATTCCAGTGCTCAGATCAAACTCAAAGCCATTCCTTGACAACCCTAAAGCCTCAATCTGCATGCAAGATTAAACAAACACACGCACACACACACACATATATATATATATACATATATATATGTACACACATATCTATGGGTGTGTGTTTAGCCATTTCGCTGTATGCTATGCCTTTGTTTATAAAAGTCTGTGGATGATCCTTTGTTGGGGTCCGTCTGTAACCAGCCTTGTATCCCCATATCAACCTCTGGCGCCTCTACAGAACTCCTGTAGAAGAGCTATTTTCACTGTAGATAACCCCCTAGAAACCCACATACGCCCTAAGCCCAAAACCCCAAATCCTAAATCCAAAACCCTACACCCTAAACCCCCTATGACCCCCATATAACCCTTGAAGCCCTTAAATCCTAAATCCTAAACCCTAAACCCTAAAACCCTAAAACCCTAAACCCTAAACCCAGAACCTTTGCCCTGTCCAAGGCGCAGCGGTCTGCGGAGAAGTCGGCCAAAGCGGCCGCGCTTGAGGTGGGGCCCCTAAAAGGGTTTTGGGTTTAGGATTCAGGGTTTAGGGTTTAGGATTTAGGGTAAAGGTTTAGGGTTTAGGATTTAGGATTTAAGGTTTAGGATTTAGGGTTTAGGGTTCAAGGTTTGGGGTTTAGGCTCTAAAGTTTAGGGTTATGCAGGGCCCTAAATAGCATGATTGACACAGCAGTTATAAGGGCATCTAGAGGGCATATAGGGTTTGGCGTTTAGGGCCTAGGCATATTGCACCAAGAATGGAGAATCAAACAGACAAGAAAACAGAAAACGAAACGGCAAGCGGGATAATACAAGGGTACCCTAGGGCTCCAGTTACCTAAATAGTAGGTTAGTGGGGCTATGTAACTATAGGGTATATGTGCGTAGGACCTCTCTGCGTTATGTGTGTATTCTTTTCTTTATACACTATATATTAGAATAAATAAGATCTTGATCATAGTTTTAAATTTCTCTGATCAGGAAGCTTCAAAAATTGTCAAAAAATTTAAGAATAGCCGTCCTTTTAAAAAAGTTTTCAAATTTTTTAACATGTTAAAAACAACTTGGGCTTCCTGGCCAGAGGAACTTTCTTAATTTTTTTACAACTTATACAATTTTATATTTTTTTGATTTTTTCAAAATTTTAAACATTTTAAAAATCTCGGTCCTTTAAAAAAATGATTTTTTAAAAAAATACAAATTTTAGAAATGTTCAAAATTTTTCAAAATTTTACAAATTTAAAGAGGTTCCTTTGGCCAGGAAGCCCAAGTTTTTTTAAACAATTTTAAAATTCGCCGTCCTTTTTAACAAGTTTTTAAAGGCTTCCTAGCCAGAGGAACTCCTTTAAATTTTTTAAATTTTTAAAGATTTGAAAAGTTCAAAAATTTTTAACAATTTTACAAATTTTAAAAATTTCAAAATTTTTCAAAAGGAGCGATATTTTCAAAACTTTTAAAGGCTTTAAAAGATTTTAAAAATTTAAAAAGGTTCCTCTGGCTAGGAAGCCCAGATTTAAAAAAAATAAAAACTTGTTTAAAAGGACGGCGATTTTTAGAATTTTTCGAATTTTTAAAAACTTGGTCTTCCTGGCCAGAGGAACCTTTTTATACTTTCTAATTTTTCCAAATTTTTAAGGTTTTGAAAACTTCTAAAAATTTTGAAAATTTAACAATGTAAAAGAGTTCCTCTGGCTAGGAAGCCCAGATTGTTTAAACATTTTACAATTTTAAAAACTTTTTTATAAGGTTGGCGATTTTTGAAATTTCTATTTTTGTTGAAAAAATTGGGCTTCCTGTGTTATTATCAAGTAGAGGAGCTCTCTTGTTTTCATTGAAGGACAGAAGAAGTTTCCTATTCCTCATTAAGAAATTGGAGAGGTCTTG
>CAJNIZ010008449.1:0-14674 GCA_905231905.1 Symbiodinium pilosum
CTTCTCAAGGCCCCCCTTGAAGCCCCTTCTCGAGGCCCCCCTTCAAGCCCCCCCTTCAAGCCCCTTCTAGGGCCTCCGCTGTTCGTAGCCCTCTCCCCCCCCCGCCCTCCTCCTGACCTTCAATTTTGAGAAGCCCCCCTTCTCAAGCCCCCCTTCGTAAAATTCAGACGGATCATGCCCCGTGTCCTTGTACCATGTCATGTATTTGTTGAAGACCAGCTGCCAGTAAACATGTATCCTTCGCAGGTCGTTCCTGGCCTGCTCGGACAGTAGAGAAGACAGTTTTTCCATGACCATGTCCGGGCGCAAACCAACCTTCCAGCTGCCTGCGTTTTCTCCGATCTCTGCCTGCCTGTGATGCCGCTTTTGTAGAAATCTAAGACAATCTGCGCAGCATGGCGTTGCATATGCAAGTAAAATAATCCCATTCAGACTGCGAGACCAAGGGATCATGCATTGCGCTTTACTGTCGCGATTGCTCATAATTGCTGCAAACAACAGTGGGTAATGCGTTACGCGAAAGGCACGAGGTTTCTGGAAATCCTCTGACTCAAGTGTTTCCCTCGCAAAAACAAACAGTTCTTGGCCTGAGAGGCCTCTCGTGATCTCCAGGCACAAACTGTCTGCGTAGGCTTTTCCAGTGTTCAAAGCCCCAATATCCAGCAGAGCCTCGCTAGTTATTTCCAGCAAGCGGCAGCGCAAGTGCTACACCGGCAGAATCTTACTGGCAGAAAGCGTGTCGGATCATGGCAATGACTACTGCCAACATCCACGGGACAGCACTGATCTTCCGGGCGATGCCAAAGTTGTGACTTGCTCCAGCTTGCTTCGCCTGAAAGGCTCTCGATCCACCGGCTGGCAGTGGATCCACCCTTACATCTCCAAGGTGTCTGCTCCAGTGGGTCCAACAAGATTGATCATGATAAAGGCTATTTGGGCCCCTGTAGTTTAACGATGTGACAGCCTTGGCTCTGGACTTGAGACTGGGGGGCTCACTTGAAGAAGAAGCTTGGCCCCAAGTGCTGTTGGAACTTTCCGGCAACCATGGTGCGTTCTTTGGCTCCTACCTTTCCAGATAAAATGCCCTGCCAAAGATCGCAGCTAGCGTGTAGGCTCCACTCACCATGCCGCCAATTAAAATACATGATCAACACAGCAACACGCGTGAAATCACAACAGGGCCCGAAGAGGGCCTTCCTTCGGGCGCAATCTCGGGCACGGGCCTCTCCGTTTGGTGGCACATGGTTTCGGGTCGTTTTCTATCTGCTAAGCAGTTGGGAGCCGGCTGGAGCAACGAAGCCAACAAGACCAGGAAGACCAGGAACGAGAAACCTCGCACACATTCTTCTGCCTCTCTCAGCTCGGGCGAACAGCCCGCTGAGGCCAAGAAGCCTAAGGCAGAGAGTGCCAGCAGAAAGCGTGAAGCAGAAGGACCACCGCAATTTCCCGAAGAGGAAATGGTGGCTGGTTTACCTACCATCCACGACTGCATGCTTGTCGCGTCGACTCAGAATTGCAACATGGAATTGTGGCAGCTAGGTAACAAGTACCAGGAAGTGCTGTACTGGTTGAAAAGCGAATACCGCGACATTCTAGCAGTTCAGGAAACGGGATGGAAGGTGGACATGGAGTGCAAGACCGCTCAAGATAACCGGCAAGACCCCCAGTGGTTTGTCATTAATAGTGGTTCGGGGAGCACAGAGGGAGGGGTTCTCTTCTTCATTTCAACCAAATTGGTGAAGAGGCAGAAGCAGATCAGGGGCAGCGCAAAACAGAGGCCTTACTCAAGCAAAGAATGGGAATCTGGAAGTCTATCCGTAGCTGGCTAGGATATGTTCCACGTCGGCGTGGGTACACCTCTCCAAGTTTGTCCGGGACTGGTTGGTGGTGGTCTGGCAAATCGATCGAGCAAGCCCATACAATCAGATCCAGAAGAATTCCAACAAATAGTTCGACAGTTTGCATGCACCGCCTTAAACACGTGGTCCCAGGCCGGCATTCCTGCCAGAACATTCATCCCTGCAGCTTTTGGCGACGGCCATGGCACTCAGATTGACTTCATGCTGAGTAGGGGCAGGATGGTAGATGGTCATGCCAAACAAGCAGCGCCTTTCACATGTCCAATAGTGCCGGCAACGGGTTGCAGACACCTTCCAGTACAATGCAGCATAAAGGCCAAGATTGCACAAGAAAGCACGCTGTCAGTCATGTGCGTGAAGACCACAACTCCATCGCAGACATGCCGGTACGACAACCTGGACGGCGTCATGAAGGCATGCTGGCAGCAATGCATGGACAGCACCCTCAAGGCCAAGCGCAGCGGATTGCACATGTCATCAACAAGGTCAGAGGAACCGCTAGCTATACATGAATAAATTCGCAAAATGTGGCGCCTCAGACAGGACCTCCGCATTACAGAGTCAAGCAGGTTACACAAAAGAGCTGTGTCGCTACAGGCAGCCTTCCAAGGGTGGCGCAAGGCCACGGAACTTCAGCAAGTAATTCGCGAAGTCCGCAAAGCAGGCAGAGCTCGCAAACTGCACAAGGTAGATCAGGTATTGCAGTCCACCAACATTTACAGGGCGGCAAGGATTCTGGCACCAAAGGCTCCAAGGAAGAGAATGCAGCTTAGGGACAGACATGGAAAAATTCAGACATCCAAAGATGAGTTCGATCAGATTGTATAATTTTTCCAAGAGCTGTATTCGGGCCCTCCGCCGGAGCACATTGCCATTGACACACCGATCCACTTTTCTGAGGATGAGGTGAGGCAAGCGCTGCGTCGGCTATCCATGTCCAGGGTTATGCCGACAACCAGCGCTCCGGCAGCTCTCTGGAGATTGATGGAGGGGCAGCAGCCAAGATCCTCCAGCAACAGTACAATCACGTTTTCTCCGGTGGTACAGTGATTTTTCCAGATCCTTGGAATGTATCAGAATTGGTTCTGATCCCTAAGCCATTCCATGAAAAGCCAGCGGATCTTAGACCCATAGCTCCTCTGCTCTGGTCCATGTATAGTGGCTGGGTTTTACGCAAGCTTGAGGTTGGAAAGTCTTTGGCAGAAGCCAACACCACATATGCGGACGACTTTATATTCAACTGGGTCATAGATGGCCTGCCAGCTGCGGACAAGGCGTATCAGGCAGTGCGTTCCATACTGCGCACGCTTCATGAGCATGGTCTTCAGGTCAGTGGGGACAAGACGGTTATCCTGCTGGAGCTCAAAGGCAAGCACTCCAAAAAAGCGCTCAAGAAGTACATAGTGAAAACCAATCGTGGCAGGTGTCTACGGTTTTGCTATGCGGATCAATGCGTGGGCCTCAGGATTGTGCAGTCGCATATTTATCTGGGGGTATGTATCTCGTACAAGAGGTTTGAGCAGGAGAGCGTGAACCACCGCATGAAGATTGCCCAAAGCAGCTTTGGACGCCTCAGGTCGATATTGACATGCAGGGCAGTGCCAATAGCCCAGAGGCTGGAGCTCTGGAGGAGCTGTGTCATTTCCACGCTGACGGACTTGATGTTATGGTGCTATATCCACGGCCCAGGCAGGACGACTTCGATCGCTTGCTATACAGCAGGCCAGACAAATATCAAAATCATACAGTGTGGTCACCAGGGAGTCCAATGATGAATTCATGGAGCGATTTGCGCTCAGGGATGTGGTTGACATGATTGCTGCACCCTTTGTTCGGGTCTTAGAGAAAAGCGCACCAGACTTTGAAAGACTGCCAGAGTTGGAGAGGTGCCGACAATGGCGGGACTTTCTGAGAGCCAATTTCATGGACATAGCCCCGGGTGCTATGGGTGTTCGCGCCGGCCCGGGCAGTCATAGTGCACCGCCTCCTGCCAAGCTCGTTCCTGTTGATCTGGTCGCTGAGCAGTTCTTATGTAATGAATGTGGTTTCGCATTTGCTACACAGGCAGCTTTAAGCTCACATCAATATAAGATGCATTACGAGGAGGAGAAGAAAGCACAACGAAAGGAAGAAATCCAGCAACAGCAGCAGCAATCAGCAACAGATCACTCCTTGGATGGAATGCCCACTTGCAAGCACTGCCTGCATCAATTTGAGACATGGCCGGCCTTCACGTATCATGTCAATTCCAGAAGTTGCGTCGACATTCGCAGGTTCTTTTCGGACACAAATGTTGATGTGCTAGCCGGTCTCAGTGAAGCACTTATGCTGCAAGATGACATGGTACAGCTCGCCGCTGATCTGTCATGGCAGCAGTTGGCCACACATCCCAGAGTACAAAACAGTCTGCGTCATTGCATGGAGTGCCATCACTGGAGCGTTGAACCCACATATGTCAGGAGACACATGAAGGCCAAGCGTGCGGACACATGGTGGATTGTGCAAGCAGTCGCTCAGTCTATTCTAGATTTGGCTTTGAGCAGTCCCTGCAAGTACTGTGGAGCAAAGTTCAGCCAGCGGCGTCAGCGCCTCAGAAGTTGTCCAGCCATCTTCAATGGTCACTACTTGAAGAGAAGACTGAGCTTGAAGCCTCACCTGCCCTCCACCATCGCGTTTCCATCAGGTAATGGCAGCTCTGGCGGAGGCAACGAGGGAGTTGGAAGCCATTCAGGCTTTGATGCCAGGCTTGACAGCGCAGGTGGATGCAACAATGCTCGCAGCTCCAGCCTCGGCACAGGACGAAGGGCGGCCAACAGAGAAGACGGCCAGGGACGGGGAGGATCAAGGCGTGGATCCGGGAAGGGAATCAAAATGGTTCAAGCCAGACAGCAAAGGAGCCAATCCCAAAGGCAAGGGAAACTCGGCGAATTCTTCAGAAAATTAAAATTCGTGGCAAAAACGGAGCTGGCGTCAGGATCAGGGAGAGAATGCCCACATCCGGGACCTCAAGCAACAAGTCGAGCTCCTGAGCACGCTGATTCTACGCCGCGACAGCCAGATCATGATAAACCGCCAGGACACAGCGTTCGTGTTTTTCATGCGCACGGACTTCCCCAACAGCCTGGCGGTCTCGACCTATACGGTGGCCAAGGTCTGGAAGGAAACCAAGGCCAATGCCCCGGAAAAGCTGAGCCACCCTCTGAGGGTTATGTTATTTCAGCACGTGTTGACGACAACAGCTGCACGTCTGGAAGCACTGGAGAGCGCACCAGCACAGATCGAAAATGCCAAGAAGCTGGGCTGGGTGACGGAGGATGGTACACGGAGGTGGATCCGGCCATCCAAAAAGTGCCAATGCAGGCAGCCAAGGGCATGCTGTTGGAAGCAGTCACTTTGGCGAAGGAGTGCTACACGTCCTCTTTCAGAGGAATATCAAAGCCCAACGCTGACATTCAGTCTGGAAGTGGGCCTGAGAACTCAGGAGGCCAATCGTATCTGGCAGATTCTGAACAACCTGTCCCAAACATCGATATGGGTGGCGGCAGGAACTTTCTGCAGGCACGAGAGACTCCAACGCTCGGCTCTGGCAACGAAGATTGCTCAAGGCTCTTCGAATTACTCAGGCGGGTCAAGTTTGGGAACTCCGGCTTTCATTGCTACACCAATGCCACAATGCGATGCCTGCTGTGGACCATGCGCACTGTTCAGGTTCTACGTGATCAGATGGACCTCGATCTGTGCAGGATCATTGAAGGTGCCTGGACCTCAGATACATTTCACTTCTGGGACAATGTGGTTTGGAAGGCGAAGTTCTTCAACTGGAGAGATCCTCATAGCCAGCATGACGTGGGTGAATTTCTCAGATATTTGCTTGGTAAATGCCCCCGCATACAACATCATTTTCAATTCCACTGGGAGGCCAGAAGGGCCCATGGCTCTGGACTTGAAACAGTTCAGATTTTGGATGCAGCGGACTCAGTTATCTTGGTTCTTGACTCCAATATTCGGGACGCAGATAATTCCTTGCTGGAGACGGTCACTATACAGCAGCTTATCCATGAATGGGAATGCCAGGAGAGCACGCATGGCTTCAGCCCGGTGCCTGAGAAGCTTGCAACTCTGGCTGGAAGATTCCAGATGGTGGATGGCAGGTTAGTGAAACGTCACGTGCATATTATTCCCAACCAAAAGATTTACATTCCAACATATGCTGCAGATGTCTTTTGCACCAGTGGATTCCGGTTTAATTCATATATTGAGCACGGAGGCGAGGACCTTCATTCGGGGCACTACACGGCAGTTCTGCATTTCAATAACACCATGTGGAAAGCGGATGACAATGCCACAAGGAGCCTTATGAATGAGCAGCAAGTGCGAGATGGTTTCTCTAGAACATACATGTTCTTTTACAACCGTGAGGTGTTGTAGCAACCTTTTCTTGTAGTGCCAAATTTGGAGATACTCTTCTGCTTTAGGGCCCCCGGGCCGGGAAGAGTATGCATGTGCCTGGGATGTGCTAAGCACAGCGTTGCGCCCGATACTAATATCTGTCCCACAGCGGACGCTAGCAGAGATCGGACTTTGCAGCGAAGGAAAGTGAAAGTGAAAGCAGTCGCTGTCATTGTTGTTGACGCCAGGCCATCTGGACCACTAGGCGCGAACAAACACGAGCTATCTACACCGTCCCAAAGATTTTGCCCGCCTTCCCAACCTTTGTACGCCACCTGATCCGCGCCGTCGGGCATGCGACGCTTTTTTTCAATTTATTCATTCTACACTCCATGCTTTGCCCTCTTCGGGCCGCTGCCCTTCCAGGAGAGGATTCGCGTGCTGTCAACTGAACAAAGCCGCGGTTCACTGCCCAGCCTTCATTTTCTGCAGCAGGCGCTCGCCAGCTACGCCCAATCACAAGCCATGGAGCAGTTGCACACACACTTAATTATAGTCCAAGGCTCAATGATCGCCCGCTGAGCATGCGCCCATTCAATCGTGGTTGGCCTGGACCAGCTGGACTTGTTGGATCTTTGCTTGAGCTTCCTAATTAGCGGGGACGGACAAGCCCGAAAGCCTTCCTTCCTGCAGTTTTTCAAGCCAAAGGAACACGAAATACGCTTCCCTGTTGCTTGTTTTGGTGTGCTTGGGCAGGAACAGGGCAACCACTGCGAACGTGAATCCCGATTCAGAGCGATGCATTTACAAGAACATTTTTGCTTTCAGATTTCAAATATGTACCATTTAGGCTGGCTGCTGCTCATGATCATGAGGACGTGTCAATTTTGTCGCGTTCTTGAATGCCAGTCATGTTATTTTGTTGACATGCAAAATCATCCGGCTGCTTGGGTTCGGCTAGTTTCAGGGGCCATTGCGGCGCACATGTTGCCAAAAAAGGACGGATGCAAAGGCAATTTTTTACAACACCCTTGATGTTGACGTTTCATGCACTAACATCCGGTTTGATTTCTTTGGGTGTTACCCTTTCGCACCATGACGTGGGTGGCTACAACCAACTCTTTATTCTGGCCTTAGGATTTTAGGAACCCGAATGAAATCAATACATCCATTCGTGAAATTTCCTAATCATCGGAACAGTGTCCGTGTTTCGTGTACATGCATACAACAAACAAACATTGCAAAATTTCATGATTGTCGTCGGGCTGTTTAGTCAGTTTTCCCGTTCTATGATTTTTTCAGGAGTTCCCCATATCACGGGGCACGGCGCCCTAGTTTAGGTATTGTGGCCATGCCAACGAAGCGAAGGGGTTGACGTGGATGAAATCATGAAGCACTTGCAAGGGTGGACCATGCCGGTATTAGGTTCTAGTTTTCCGACTCTGACGCTTCTCAAACAGGTGACATCTGAGTGCTGATTGCTTGGAGGCTTCTGAGTTTGCTGCGCTCAAATTGCATGGTATCAATGCCCGTGATTGACGTGCGTCTACACAGGCCATGTGCGTGCTTGAAACAAAGGGTCGCTACAACATCCGAAAAGCCAGCACGACATGTTCGCAGCTAGTGTGGGTTGGTCTTTGATTCTGTGTTTGCAATCATCTTGAGTATGACTGACTGACTGACTGACTGACTGACTGACTGACTGACCGACCGACCGACCGACCGACTGACTGACTGACTGACTGACTGACTGACCGACTGATTGAATCATCTTGACACAAACTATGTTCAATCCAACATGTGGCGCGTTTCACGCAAGACCCACATGCATAGCATAACGGTTTGTCACGTTTGTCCGAACAATGTTCGTTTGGGTATAGCACGTATAGGTTGGTTCGAAGACAGCATGCATGCAAATTGTTAAAGTTGTTTCACAGCTATCATTGCAATGGTTGAGGCACCTTCTCGTGCATAATGTGCATGGATTCTAGTAAGGATCAATGACAGTCAACGCATCAAAATGCGTTACAAAACAAAGATGCATGCACCGGTGTCGCAACATTTGCGGTAGTCCCATAGATGCCCTTTGCGTAATTTGACGGCTACCAGACGTGTGTACAATGTAATCCAAGAGCATTGAACCAACCAAGGAGAACACACAAAACATTCGCAACGGGAAGGCTGCCGGTTTTTTTTTGTGGTTTGGTCCAAACTTCAACAAGGCATCATGCAAGGTTGAGCCATGTATGTCCAAGTCTCAAGGGCCCTTTGTCATTGGCATCTTGCAAACACATGGAAACTCCAATTCTTCAGCCCGATAATTAGTTTGTGTGGTTTCAGCAACTTCACAAGCACGAGTTTCCGAATTCAACATGTGGTGGTTTCCAAAAGTGAGGTTTTGTGATGGACGATATTATATTCGGGTATGGATATTCACAGGTCGTGACGGGGTGGTGCAACGCTACAGTAACATGCGCCAGCCATGCCAAACAATTTGCACATGTGTCGCAGCAAGTTTTTTTGCCAGGACCTCGGATAAGTTCAGCACTGTGTGGCTCAGTGGTCGTAACATGTGTCTGCCCGTTCGATTTGTGCGTGTAGCGTGATACGCCGTATCTGACGTGTGTATGACTATTTCCAGTTTCAAAGCACTAGGCAACGATTCCTTTGGACCATCGTGTGACAACATGAGGTGTTCGTGAAGAGCGCTGGTGCACCGTCAGGCTTGTTGACTTCAGCCATGGTGGGTGTTGACAAAATGTGGCCTGTGTCCGCTTTGAAGGACATCTCCGTGGTCCTGGTGACAGTTGGGTTTTGCCAAGTCATTCTTTTGAGCGCACGTTGCCATGGCATGATGACGATGACACGTGGTTTCAAGCCCAGGGGAAGAGGCTGAATGGGTATGTCGCACAGAGTGTCTCCAATGCCACAAGCAGGTTGCTCAGCGCAGCCACCATGGCTATGCAGGAGAGATTGTGCAAGATGTGAAGGTGGATGCACGTTTTCAGTTCAAAGCATTCAGGACCGCGTGCTTTTGATGCCAGCGGTGGCAGACAGACATGCCTTTCTTTGGAACAAACATGTTTCGTGCTCAGCCCGTTCTGCCAGTACTTTGGACACTTGAGGCGAGCCCGGTCTGTCAGGGCAGGTATTTCTGGTTTTGTTCGGCAGGCGGCAATGATAAGTTGTAATTGTCACCGGTCTGCTTGTGCAGCTTGCATGCATTTCAATGCCCTGTGAGGGAACTTGTGCACGTACCTGCCGGGTAGGATGTTTGCGGCCTTTAGGATTTGTTCAATTTGCAATGCATGTCGAAGCCATCGGTCATTTGGGGTGCAAAGTTTGCTCGCGGATTTGCTGGTGATTGAGGTCCTGAAATCGACCGATTTCGAGATCGTCTTCACTGTGTCTGGCAGCTTGCCACATCGAAGCACTCAGCAGGATAGTTCAGCAGGGAATTCTTCCAAGTCACGGATGCTTCGGTTGATTCGCAACATCTTGCTTTTGAGTAGTTCCGTGATGGTGCAGGATGGAAGTTTGGCTTTTTGGCTGAGTCTAGACGACTGCACCAAACAGTTCGACGAGAAGGCAAGATGATCAATGGCCCCAAGACCTTTCGGCACACAATTTACTTAATTTAGTGTTTCGAATTCCCAGGTGCTTATGGAAAAGGTCCTTCGCGACAGAAACAACGATTGGTTTCTGAGCAGCAGCTGGTGGCAGGGAAGGGTCGCCTTTTGCTTCAGGCTTCCAATGGAATTGGGCTGTCTGCAAGGGAGCTTTAACGTGCATCTCGTCTGTTCCACAATGGACAATGGTCACTGTCTAGGCATGACCCTTTGATGCTGCGATGCAGAGGAGAGTGGGCATGAAGGAGCTGGGCTACTCCGAGAATGGTTACAGGCTCTAACATGCGTCAGGACTGTACTTGCAGCACAGGACAAGCTGATGCCCTGTCCTGATGAGGTCTGACTTCAAAGGGGTGGCTGTTGTTTTTCTGCCCTTTGATCAAGATCGGAAGCTCAGGTGAGTTTGCATTTGTTGCAGACCATGTTACAAACTCTGCAGCTCGTGAGTGGCGTTCAGGCAGACAATCACTGCACTCTACTCGGATGGGTCCAAATCTATCCCAACGCCATTGGAGGATGTGCTGAAGGACACATCTCGATGGCAAATCGCAGCCTACAGAACAGCAATGTGTCAGGACGCGCGATCTACAGTTGTCACGGGCAACTGGCTAATGTCTGAAAACACTGCCTCAACTCAGGCCCGCTGGAAGTGGACAGGAATCAGCTGTGCAATCATGCAAGTTGAACTGTGCGAGCTGCAGGTGAAGGTTCCAAACCCAGCCGCGGAGGGTTCACAGACTACAATGTTTTGCAACTGTGTCTAAAAACATGAGGTGAGGGTTCATGCTGATGGCAGCATCGTTGTCAGCAAGCGACAAACGGTTCTCCACCAAGCAATTCCTGGCATGGCCAGAGCGCAGCAGTTACAGAAAGTTCTATGCACACTGGATAGAGATCAGGGCACCGCCCATCTTCCTGGAGCTGTGTGGTCCTGGGCACCAGATGGGCATGTAGCCGTGGCCTCAAGTGTCATGATCGCTTTTTCCATGAGGTCACGAGGTGCTGCCCGCAGAAGTCACATCACATACCTAGGTCAAAGGCACCTTCGTCCTTCAGCCGGATAACACGTTGAGCTGGAAGGCTGGAGAACAGACAAATCTCTCACGCGCGTACAATTCCTCAAGTCCTGTTCAGGATCATCCCAACTCCGGTCGCTGGAACCTCCTTCCAGGCAGGCTTTGCGTTCCGCAACAGGATGAATCTGCATTCTGGCAAGGCGGTAAGCTGAACATCACGTTGTTCGAGGCTAACTTCGTGCTTCGCATTGAAGGCCGTCCATTGCGGAGTTGAATGTTGGCATATTGATGGTGTCTTTAGCCCACTACCGTCATGCAGGAGTTCTTATCAACAATGCGCTGTTGACATGGTTCGGCCAAAAGCAGCTCATATTAGTTGAATGGAAGCGAAGGTAACCGTGCAGTGCAAGAGCTTCCCGACTTTCCCGTTCGAGCACGGACCCTCAGTGAGCGGGGTAGCCACAACCTGATGATTCCTTTGCTTGTGCTCACTCTGCGCTTGAGCTCTTGCCGGTCTAGGATGCCTTAAAGATTAAGAGCTATGTCCTACGCCAGCGAAGGCCGAGCCAAAGCTAGGAACAAAGCTCAAACATAAGAAGCTGAGCAGCGCTGCAATGATGGTCTCCCTCCGCCTTGAAGAGGCCCTGCCCCTCCTAGCTCACACAGTCCGAAGAAGCGCTTGAGAATAGAGCCTAGGGTGCACATCAAGGGACCAATCTTTGGCCCCATAAAGGCAGTTGAGCTTGGCATGTGATGTAGGGCATCTGCAAGGCTATAGCATATTTGGGCGGCAAGGCTGGGTGCCTGTGCTGGGTGCCTTTAAAAGGTATTTGATAAGCTGAGCCGACTTGCAGGAGGTGGAGGATGAGCCTTGGCACAAGCTTGCCAGCTTTCCAGCCAAGACTCTTCCTGCGCCATGCCTTGGAAAGCCATGCCTTAGTCGAGGAACATTTTGAGTTCGCCTTGGAAGACCTTTGAGGTGCCTGTTCCGAACATGTTCTACGGCTTCACAGGCTTGGCTTTCAGGTTTGCTTTCAGAAGGACATTTGTCAAGTGGCGGCGTGAGACTTGATTGACGAAACTGCAAGAGTCTCAGGATACAGCGGCACGAAGGCTGGCATGGAGGCGCGGACTGAGCCTGCGCAACACAGCCAAGCACCAGCCAGCATCCTGTACAAAGAAGGAAGACGCAGCAGATGCAGCAGTTCGTAAGGTGAATCTGAACTACTTGGGCGCCTTCAATCATGATCCCCATGTTGTCGGAGAGGCGACTCTGCAAGAGGAGCAGGTCCAGAGAATTTGAAGGATCAATGCATGCAAAGGATGGCTTCAGCATCGCCCAGTCCCAGGAGTGGAAGAAGGCCTGGCGGAGCCAGGTGAGCATTCAAATTTAACGGGACAGTGGCGGGTGGGAGTCAGAGGCCTTAGCGGAGGAGGCCCGCTTCATCGACCGGGTGTCGCAACGTGAGGCAGTGGAGAGATATGATATTCAAGTGAGACATGTGTCCCGTTCATGTCTAACATGAAATTCATGGACCCACACTTAAATAAACACTGTGCGAAATACAACAGTCGCTATAAGTAGGGGTTCTTCCAAAGCGGGGATGGAGACGCAAAACGAAACGCACCTGAACGCCAAAGGCAAGCCACCTAAAGCCACCCATGGCCAAGGTAAGGGGCTGGAAATATGGGCAAGACAGCACGGAAACTTATGCAAAAAGGGTAATTTAGACGGTTTGGGCTGAACAATGCACGCAAAGCCTTTTGCATGCTTGTCATGCAATGCAGTGCAGGCGCATTTGGCGCATTTTGCTTGGGTTTACCGCATTTTTCCGAGGACCCTAAGCCCCCAAGAAGCCAGCATCATGAGCATCATGGGGCTATCTGGGGCCACCCATTTCCCTCTTGATGCCGCGCATACGAGCACCTAGCACCCATCCAAAATTCTAGGTATGTTGTGGTGCCCAAAAGTGACTTGAGTTTTGACCCCGCAAGATCCATTTGCTAATAGGGGTCGTCGGTCTGTGCTGCACCCCCTATCCGGCTTGGCCGTCACGGTCCAGTGCAGATGCACGCTAAGCCATGCTTATTTAAGGGGCTGCGCCCAGGAGCGGGCAACGCAGGCAAGGCCACCCCTCCTCCCCTCCCCCCGCACCCCTTCATGGAGAACCGAGCCCCAGTGATGCCGATGCACAGCACTCTATCACGGGCTGACTTGCAAGGAAAGACAGATGTGCAGAGATAACGGCAGAGAGACAGAAAGCAGAAAGCAACAAAAAGACGACAGGAACAGTCTGAAAACAAAAGGAAAGACACACACACACACAAGTAAGCAATAACAGAAGAAGGAAATAACGCTGAAGAAGACGACGAAGGACGAGCAACGAAGGACACCTAGAAGGTTAAGTAGTTGGACACAGCAGAAGAAGAGCCAAGTGAACACAAAAGCCAAGAAATAAGTCAAACAATTGCTGAAGATGCGAACAACGGATCTACTACTTTTAGGATTATTATTGCTTTTGTTTACTGTTATCACTCGCAATGTTATTACGACCGTCGTTGTTACAATTATCGTTATCAACACATGCTATCGTTCGCGCTAGTCAATTGAGGTGTTTATGGCGTTGCGAAAGCTCCGAGCACATGGGCTTTGAACCTTCCTGCCCTTTCAAGATCTCCAAATGCCTAGCTGGCTCGGTCGGCATCGTTTGCAAGTGTGGAAAGAGGATCTGACTATGATGTTTGCAGATGGTGGCTGCTTCTCTCATCAGACAGCATGGAGCATTATAGAGCAAGCAGCTCATGCGATCATGTGGTTTGCTACTGTATCGAAAAGCTCAATTGGGTGGGTGGCGCCCGCGAGTTTTGTAGGGTGATAACAGCGTTTGAAAGAACCAGACAGTTTTTGAAGGGCAAGAATTTGCAGCCATTCGCGCTGTCCAAATGCTGTGTTTTTGACAGTATTCCTGCCGTTTCAGTGTGATTGGCGGCTTGTGATACTGACTGACAGATAGCCTCCAAGTGCTGTAATTGGCACTATCCGCAACCTTAAAAGATCAGATGAGCATGATGTTTTTCGAATCGGGGCGGGTGGCCCCCCCACCCAAACAACCCCTTTTGGCCGCGTGATTAGAGGATTTGAAAAAACCAGGTCCGGCACAATAAGTCTTTCCGGTCCCAATATTGCATTTTGCAGTATTCGCACCATTTGGAGATAAGTTTTTTGATGACCATTTTTTGTATGAACTTTCAGCCTCGGACGGCCTCCTAAGACTGCACATCGCTGTACTGGCACTCTCTCAAGAGCGCAGAGTAGCTACGTCCTTCTGTATTGATCGAGATTTTGGCTGGTTGAATTTCTGATAGCCCATCCCCCAGCAGCCACGGAATTGGGCAACATTTGGCTGGTTTCAACTGCAACCTGCATGATGCAGCGCAATGCTCTATGCTGAAATAATTCGGTGGACGTGCATGGGTCGCCTGGCTCACGTGCAGGCAATTGAGCGTTTGACAAAGCTCCTGACCGAGCACATAGCAGCGCCCTGAGAAGATTTGTGAAGATTTTTTTTGCATGCTGCGTGGCTGCATTGTGCACCTCTCCGCAGCCATTAGGTTTTTTTAAGTTTCTGCAAATTTTGTTTAGGCACTGCTGCCATGTCCGCCTTCGTGGCCCTGCCGTATGCGAGCTCAGCCCCTGTGGAGAGGGCCCAATCCCTTCGTGGCTCCGTGGAGGCGCCGGTGCGGCCGCAGGCTTCAGCTTCAGCCTCAGCCTCAGCCTGCA
>CAJNIZ010008450.1:0-14673 GCA_905231905.1 Symbiodinium pilosum
GTCAAGGCAGCTACACGTTGGACGTGACTATAGCAACATTGAAATAGGGGGGCGGGGGTTCGACCTGGAACTTTTTTCAGGGGCGCAAAAACCCCTCAAATCTGGCTTCAGCGGTTAGGCCCTTCACGGTAACCGCTGAAGCCAGATTTTGGGGTGGTTTTTGTGCCCCTGAATGACGGTGCTGGCTGTCGATTCCATACTTGTTCATATCTGTTCCAAACCCAGCAGAGAATTTGGTAAAACTCAGACCCTTGCAAGACTTAGTCATCGATGCAGACCAAGTTCTTCGGACCAAGCAGTTCATCCGACAATGCTATTTTGATCAGTAGCTAGATCTGCGGTGAGCCTGCCTGGCGAAGTATCCCACCCTTTGGACGTAGAGTTAACTGAAAAGCAGACGAAGGCCTGGGTTCCGATGCGGTCGCAATTACCACCCAAAGCTCCCGGCCTTGATATTCTTGATTTGCGGTTGAGTTTGCTGATCTTTGGCGATGGAAGAGATCATTCTTCGGGACACCATCCTCGTTTTGGGGCCAACAGTATTTTTCTTTAATCTCCAGATGCTGACTTTGAGCTGGTGAGCAGCCGGTCATGCCCTCCCCGGAAAGAAATTGAAGAAGTATTTCTTTTCGCCTGCGCTGACCGGCGATTGATGCGATGCCATCGCAGTAAAAAAAAGTCTGGAGCCAGCATGGGCAGGTTGTCCAGAGATGTTTCCGTCTTCCGGGCTTGTTGCCTGTGTTTGATGGTCCGTCTCCGCGCTATCTGTTGATTCCGAATTGGTCAACAAGCTAATTCAAAATCTTTGCTTGAAGGGCGCGCAGGTTCAAACTGCATTGATCACCGATTCCTGGCAAGGACGTGAAGTCAGACAAAGAAGCACTCTTGGGCAATTTGGAAAGCCAGTGCATGGCATTACAAGGAGCCCACTACAATAACCACTCTTTTTTGTCAGCCTTCCTCCCACAGGATGGTAGGGTTCGACTGAAGTGTACGATTTTGGACGATTCCAATTGTTTTCTTCGTGTTGAGCTTTTGCCTTTCTGACACGCCTTGACCAACAGTGGCCATGACGCGCATCCCACTTCGGTGGCCGTGCCTGTCTGGTTTAGGTGAACTTTTGCATATGATGCATTTCCCTTGCCCAGGGATGGCAAAGCACTTCATCGGTAGTGCTGGTATAGTGCACATAGATCCAGTGCCATTGCTGCTGACAGCTACCGGGAGTCCGGTAGGTCAGCCAAACACTCTCCACTTCACAAGCCTCCAGGGAAAGGCAAATTTCTCTAGCATTTGTCAACTGCGCTGCGCTGGCGCAGACACAGCCAAGGAATGCTCTCAGGTCGGAACTGCGACGTTCAAGCCATGCATCCGCAGAGCTGCCGAAAAGTTCTGGGCCTGCTATCTTGTGCTGAGTTAGGGTCATGAAGAAAGCGGCATGTCTGTTTTGAATTGAAGGTATGAAGTCAGTATCGGATTGCCTCAGGTTTGTCCTTGAACTCATGGAGGCAACAGGAGACAATCAGGTGGTCGTGCTGGTCGATTGTTGGGTGGATATCTGCTTCTCATTTTTGATCAGCAAATAGTGAAAAGTGACATTGCTCGAGCAGAAAACAGTAGCACACTATTTGACGCACTCTCTCGGACCATGATCTGCAACAAGCTTGTTCGTCTGCTGGCCCACGTGGCATCCACGAGGGGCCCATCAATTTTCCAAATTGATGGCTGAGCCCAGCAGGCCAAGAACAATCTTGCTGAGAGCATGTCATGACTGCTCACACAAACCCTCGTTTGTACGGCGCAGGCACGAGTCACTTGTCTTGCACTTTCGCAAGAAAGGCTGACATTGCACCTGAGTCTCTAATAGGCTTAGAGCTCATACACTGCTTGCACTTGCAGTGACGACTGAACACCTTCCCGTTGAAAGGTTTCATCCCTTGGACCGATCGCCCGCACGTGAGCTTCCCTGTGGCCCCTTTGGCCCTAGATTGGAGGCTCTTGGTCTTGGGATTTTGGAAGACATCCAAATCTGGGCCCATGAAGATGCTCGGGATCTTCTCTGTGGCTGACGAACCATCACACATGGTTTCATAATCAAAATCGTCCTCGGACGGGCCGCTGCTTTCAGTCTCATCAGCGGACTGGTCGTCCTCGTTTGATGGACCTCCTGGTGCGATCTGGCAAGAACACACCACGATGAATGGCATTGAGGCACTCGACTAAGTCACGCAGCGGCTGGGCTTGCACCTCCCTAGCGTAAGCCTCCTGAGTCTTCCCTGACGGCCCCAGCGAATGATGGCCAAGCACAAGCTGGGTTCTTTCTGCGTACCCCGCTTTAGAGACCCAACTTAAAGTGGTTGCTTTCAGCCCATGTGATGAGAAAGTGCTCGCTGACTCAGAGCTGACCCCCAGATGCATTAAGATCTCACGGACCGACGCAGTGGTTTCAGAGGCATTCACAGCCTCTGAGCTCCAGGAGTAGTCCACGGCCTGACGCGGTAAGAGGGGACCATGGTGACCTTTTTCAAAGTTAAAACCCACTGCACTGGCAGCCTTGACCCAAGCTGCGCCCCACGGTTTGGAGTGGATGCCTTTGTACGGGGCCACCAAGATCAAGCATGCCCCTGGACTGTTCAGTCGGCAGTTCTTGTGATCGTAAGCGCGGACCTCAATGAACCCTTGTCCATCAGTGAGGTCTAACTCAAGCTTGGCAATGTTACGCAAGTCGGAGACTCTGGCACGGGCATACAGCTGGAACAAGAAAACACCCAAGGCAAAGGCATCGATCTTATCAAGCAGTTCATCGATTAGAGCACCTTCCAATAACAAAACTTCCTCGGTCGTGAGGACCCTCGACCTGCGGGGGTCAGACTTCCTAATGCTGGCACCTCTCAACGCACCCTTTATCCACGGATGCTCCAAGAGATCGTCCTCCACTTCCATGCCCAGAACATGTTCAAGGAAGTTGATGGTCTCGGCTGCTTCTCGGATGGCACTGCTCTCGCCTTTGCTCACAAGGGGTTTAAGGAAGGCGATGAAGGCTTTGATCGACACGGGGAATGCAGTGAGGTGCATGGCGGTACACCTGGCACGCTTCAGGATTGCGCTGGTGGCCTTGCCTGCAAGGGTCTGGGAGATCGCTGGTAATGCATCAAGACCGTCTGCGCACCAAATGGAAGCACCGAGCTTGGATGCCTTCGGAGCATGACTAAGTACACATGACCAACGCCTGATAGCATTCTCACGATCGACCTAAGCTTAGGGGCCCCCAGCGCACGCTCAAACAGAGCAGACGGCTTCGTAGCATCGGGTGAGTCCTGAGACTTTTGTGTGACATCTCCTGGCCTCAGAGCCTGAGTGCTTTGCGGTGGCACGATCCTTGGCATTTTTGCACAAACAGCGGAAGCAAGGTTGTACGGCTTACCACGTCCACCTTCTTCAAACATGGCACTAAGGACTTTGCTTCTTTCCCATGGGAAATTAAGCCTGGGCTCCAAGTCAGGCCTCAGAATCCTGAGATGGTTCTCTAGCCTCTTGCAAGCGGTCTCGGCCGATGTACCTGCCCCCCCGCTTGGCAAAACGCTGCATGTTTCTTTATCTCAAGCAATCAATCAAGAGAATGCAGGTTGAGGGTCTCTTCACAACGTTGGATTCTACCCTGCAGGCTTTGCAGTAGGCGCTTGATGCTGTCAAGATCACTGCGGATTTCTTGGACAAGCGACGACAACACCTGGCAACGAGCGCTCTCGTCGGCCTGAGAGGTCTGCAAGCTGCTAATAGTTCTGCTTTGTGCCCAAACCTGAGTCTCCAATGAATGAATCCTGGCCCACAGCAAGGACACTTGACCAGGTGCAACGCTCTCGTCGCTGTCCGAAAGTATTGCAGGGTTCTCGGCTTCCATCTACCGGGAAACGCACCCTCCTCCGGTCTGCAGAAACTACACCAGTAGCACCTTTGGAAAACCTAACAGCTACAGTAGCTTCACACACGCGCCCCAAGGCTCAGACTCGGTTGAGCTAAACAAAACTTTGGCTCACGGCCACTTGAGGTGAAAGCGCATTTGCAAGAATCCAATCACATGCCACACATGGTTTGTACATGAGCGCATGAAAAACCAGGGGACTCAAACTGCAGTCAAAAGCCAACCCTAAAGATGTTTTGCCATGCATGAAATTTCCAAGAAATTTCAAAACAGGAAACACGCTTTGAAAATAATGCCCTGTAAATCACGATTGAAGGGTGGCTAGAGCCCTGGGATTTGACCAACGCTGCCAAGAGCGGCCAGAGCCAGCTCCTCACTGGGTTTTCTATAGTGATTAGGGCCCCGGTCTGATAGGCCCGGAACAAGATTCTGACACATGCCCTGTAGACGGCATTCGACGCTGCCACCTGTTCGGCTTCAAAAGGCTTGAGGTCCGCAAAGCCGAAGAGATTGGCAAGGGGCGCTCACGGGCCCGTGAGCAGGTCCCGCGTGGGAGTCCCAGATGAAACCAGTCTGCAGGCGCGCCTTGATCAAAGCGCAGAAGGAGATCCATGCAAAGAGGGTCTTTCAAGTCCAAAATGACAAGGGGGGTGCGAGGAGAGAAGCGGCAGGACGCTTGATCAATCGGGATGACATCCCAGCCGGAAGCCAGGGCGACTGGCCGAACCCGCGCATAGCTCCACCAGCAGTGGAACCTGACGGCCGAGATTGGGACGAGGCGCGGTACCTTCGCCAAGGAAGCTTTTTCATGGCTGAGGCCCTGATGCTTCAGGGAGTTGCAGCCCAGCACGGATGAGCCCTTAGCGGGGCGGTTGGGCAGCGGCGCCACGCTTGAGCTCAGGGCTTCTGCAGTTGGTAAGGGAAAGCCCAACCTGATCAAGCACGCTTGATCATCTTCGGACAGATGCAGGCATCCTCTGAGGCTAAAGAGGACTAGGATCACACGCCGCCCCTGGAAGGGCGTGACATGATGAGCATGCTCACGTGCACAGAAAGATACCGGACCCTGAGAAACATTCAGGCATACTTCCTGCCCCTCAACATTGACAACAATGTCTCCGCCACTGAAAGCCGACAACGGCACAACCACATTCGGAGAATCTTTGTGCTCCTTTGCCAAATTGTTATCAAGAATGACAAAACTGGTGTAACGCAAGGAGTCAACAACGCCTTGAGCGAATCGGTTGACCGCCATGATTGAATTCGGGTAGACTTTGCAGGACTGCCGAAGCCCGACGCCAACACGCACAAATGCTCCGGCACCAAAAGAGGCGCCCTCATCGCTGCGACTGCTGCAGCCTCGCGGCAAGGCATCAAAAAGAGTAAGGATTTGCTCAGCGGAAATGGCGGAAGGCTGCCCAAGGAAACTCTTTGCGAGACGCTCTGGCTCGCAATCCACCTGACCGCTCAGTCCAGCAGGCACTGAGTTGGCCTGCGGCGGGCATCCCGCACGCGTTCAGTGCTTGCACTCGATAAAGGGCTTGTCTGAGTAGCAGCCCTTGTAATAGCAGCAGTGCTTCCCGAACCTGCACGATTTGCGGCGCTGGAATCGGCAGATTCCCTTGTTAATGAAAGGGCAGATGAGCCTGTTCTTCTCGTTGGCGCGGACGCATCCCTGCGGCAGTGAGTCAAGCAGCTCCTTGAGAGATGCATTTTGGGAGGAGGCATTGCTGCGCCCGGTTCCTCGCTCAAGGCACGGGCCACCCTCTCTGCTCTAGGCAAGTCAGGGGCGAAGTCACCCCGCTGGATGGCTCGTACCACTCTGGCCACCTTGGTCAAAATCTCAGCCAGGGCATTCCTCGAGTAGAGGAGTGCCATCCCATGCTTCGGCGAGCAGCGATGGCCCTGTGTGAGCCTTTCCTCATAAGACATGGTGCACGACTTCGCCGTCCAAGAAAGCGCCGTGGCCTTCAGACTATGACTACTGTAAAGCTCCAAGTTTGCTGGGACCCCTTGCACATGCAGAATCTCCCTCAACCACAGAGCCCCCTCAGCCGCAGTCATAGGCCGATCGAGGAAGGTCCCCGCGCTCGTAACAGCGGGCATCAGGCACTGGGCTTTATCAAGACCAAGCTGGTCGCGAACTTTGACCCAGCGCGGCCCCCACGCCGGTTGCTCCAGTCCGTTGCCTAGAGCAATCAAAGGCAAAACTGCATCCTTGCGATCTTTGGCCTTGGTCTTGTAATGCTTGTATCAATCCTGTCGCACGGGCCGCGTCAGACCACCTCGACGACGCGAAGAGGCAAAACAAGATAAAGCCGGCCACAACCACTTTGAAAAACTTTTGGGAATCCAGAACGAAATTTTCCACAGCGGAAACACCAACAACCGGCAGCTCAGGCGCCTGCCACAAAGGGCGTTTGCGCGTGGCCATGCTCTTAGCCACGCCCTCAACTCTCGACGATACAGTCGGATTCGGCACGGCGCCGGTCGAATGCATCATGAACTTGTAGGCCTTCACAAAAGAGTCCGCCGAAGTGAGACTGCTTCCAGAAGACCTCAGGTGGCAAACGTAGTCGTACAAAGTCTGCTCGTCTGGGGCCAAAGGCCTTCCCCTCAGAGCCACTATCCAAGTGGCAAACCTGGAAAAGTCCGTGGCCCGCTTGATCAATGTTCCGCCCGCTTTCCCGGCGCTTGAATGGTCTTAGTCAGCTTGGACTCTTCCACCAACGTGCCAGCGCAGCTCAGCAAGTTTCTTCCCAGTTCCGAGTCGTCAGGGTAGAAAAGAAGAACTGTCCGTATCTTCCGCAGTGCACTCAGACGCATCTCGTCGTCTGACATGGCAAAACGGGCAGCCAAAAGCCTTCGTGCTGCGAACGTCCCCTTTTTTGTCCATGCCCAAGGCTCTGAAGAGGGTTCCGGCTCCCTCCTGCACACTCCTGCACTGTCGAATCTGCGTTATGAGCAAGAAGAACCGGATTCGTGACTAGCTATAGCCCTGTTCAGGGTATGGGTGCCCTTCTTACACTTAACCGAAGAAGGTCCAGTATCGAGACGTTGATGATCAACCGTGCTCCCACTTTTCAGCACAGCAATGTTGAAGAGATTATGTACATATACTGGACAGAGCATGGACAGAACTACAACAGAAAAGTCCTCACAATGTAAAGATTTGTGTGATCCATCACCCGCCGTATGACCACTAAACTCAACGAAGTTTTTGTTAGCCCATTCCCCCACCCGTAACCATACGGCGCACCCAAGCCGACCCAGGCCACCATCTTTGCGGACGCATTCTTTGTCGACCGCGGCCGTAGGATCAAGGTGGGGCACGTCCCCGACGACGCGGGCAGACGTCAAAAGCCAGCGTCGCCGCAATGGCTGGGGCTACGTCGCGTGGATCCACGACCAGGTCTTCTATGACTTCGGCGAGGCCCCGGCGTGGTTCCTCGACGTGTTCGCGGAGCGCAGGGCCTTCATCTATGCCTGCAGATCCTCGCACAGGTCCTGGCCATTGCCACTTTCGCCGTCCGCTGCCGCCGCTGGACGGCTTACATCGACAACGTCGCCGGCCAGCGCGCCCTGACCAAGGGCTACGGCAACAACGGCGCCGTCAATGGCACGGCGGCGGCCATGTGGGGGCTCGCAGCGGCACAGGCATGGGCACCCCACTTCGAGCGGGCGCCGTCGGCCGACAACATCTCCGACGCCCTCTCCCGCGACGACGAAGAGGAGGCCAAAGGGAGGGGGTGGACCAGGGTCCACAGCCGCCAGGACGAGATCCTCCAGATCCTCTACCAGCCGGCGCCTCGACACAGTTTGCCACCGCCTCGGCGCCGGGAGCTGGTCAACATCGCCTTTTGAGCGCCGTCGCTTTTTGGGGGGTGGGGGGTTGGGCGGGTGCAGAATCCAACAAACCGAAGCATCTCGGCTCGTCGGCTGTTTTTCGCTTCCCTCCCGCCCAACCCTGCGAAAAAGGGGGGGGTAGGGGGGGGAGCTTGGACTTAAACACAAGTTGTCGCGGACCACACGACCAGTCGGGCGGGCGCAGAATGCGCCCCGCTCCGGCTGCGTCGGCGATGGATCCGCGACCGACGGATGCGTCGGAATCGCACCTTGGAAAACGGGATCCTGCCAACAGTTTCCTCGCACGCCATTTTGCGGCGTAGTTCGCCGGTGCATGTTGTGTAGCGCACGAGTGCATGTGAGGATGAACATGTGTCCGACGAACCGAAGCATCTCGGCTCGTCGGCTGTTTTTCGCTGGGATAATAGGGATTATATTAGGTCCTCTTATATTCTTATTTTACCACTATTACAGGATGGGGGGTCCTCCTCAGGTATGACCCAAGGACCGCACCTCAAAAGCGCTTTCAGCCCACTCTTCTGCTGCAGCAGCTCATTGACGAGTTTCTCGTCCTTCAAATTGCAGAGAGCCACTTGCAAACTTCCCGGCTTATGAAAACATCTCACTTTATAAGGAGCCCTGCTGATGTAAGGTATGAAGACGAATTTAACATTTGCAAAAATTTGAGGGGTAGACTTTAACTTTCAGAATGCCTGCGCATGCCGAGGTAGATGCCACCAGGATAGCAAGCCCGTTTGTGGGGGCGGCCATTTCAACTATGTACAAAGCTTCCATGCTACATGAACCCCCATTTTGCAAATTGAGCCTGGCAGCCGTGTTTCGAGCCGATTCTTTTGGCTAAAGAGGCATACGCAGTACACAAGACAAAGACTCACACTAAGATCGTCCCGTTTTAGGCAAACAAAACAGCAGAGTATTTTACTGACTTATATAACTGTTCTTTACGCTCGAACCCCAAACCCAAACCAAAACCCCAAACAGAAACTAACCGGGGAACCCTAACGGGAAGAGGGGGGGGAAGTTCAGTTTATTTCACTCACACTCTCCAGCCACAACAAATTTGGACTCACTTTTGTTTTGAATGCATCGCACATCCCGAATGTTAACAGCGTTTCTCGCAACTCCCGCCAGAAGATGGGAATCGCGCGGCTCCGCCTGCCTTAGGCCAAACGTGCCACGTGATAGCTCAAGGTGTTGAACAATTGGGGCAAAGACATCCTGCGCAGCTACTGTATCCTAAACCTGGTCAAGGGAAATCATGTTGGCCCCAAGCGAGGATCGCGTCCCCAAGAATGATCTTTTCCATCGCCAAAGATCAGCGAACTCAACCGCAAATCAAGAATTTCGAGACTTCGAGCTGGGAAAGTCAATTCTCTACTGGACAGAGGAAACATGCTCCACGAGTCCCCTGATCCATGCACCTCCGCAAGTTGATGTAAGACGTGGAAATTCGGAATTCCTTCTACAATCAGATTAGAATACGTGATAAAAAGAAAAGAAATCAACAAGAGCTTTATCCACATTAGCCACGCAGGGGAGACCTTCTCTCGATGCTGTTGAATGTGAGTAGCCAGTATGCACTCTGAAATGCTGGGGGCAAGCGCCGTTCAAGTCCTGCTGGGATCAGCCACCGGTCTGGGACGACTGGTGGGCCCCATGTGCAAGGTACATGGGCCAGCAGGAGAACGGGCTTGACGCCTAAAACAACGGGATGTCTGCGTGCATGACACTCGCTGGCTGTCATGGTTGACATACCGCGCGCATGTTCATTCCATGTTGGAACCTGCAGTTTTGAGTTCAAGCTAGCCTTGATACATCAGGACCATGGCGCAGACTCTGGTGGAATCCCAGGCAGTATTCAAAGAACGTGCTCAGAGAGTTGGCTTGCCAGAATCAGCACGTGATCGGCTGATTGCGCAGGGAGTGGACACTTTAGCCAAGCTTGCGTTCGCTTCTGGCAATCCAGGCGAGGCGCCTACTGAGGCAACCCTCAAGCAACTCATCGAGGAACAGGGCAAGCCTGCTCCGTCAGTGGGCGCAATAGCCGCAGTCCGCCACCTCGTCTTCGAGGCGCAGACCGTTCTTGTATCTCAAACAAAGGCTATGACAGAGACTCGCGAAGAAGTCAAAGAACTGGCTCCGGCCGAGAGAAGAGCCAGGGTCCGAGACCAGGCAACAAGACTCAAGGGCATTCCCGTGAAGCGGAGCTTCGCCACGACAAGCCTCAGAAAGAGCTTGACGTCCAAGGGTCGTCGATCATTGTCAAGCCCAAAGAGCCTGACCAAAGCTGCGGCACGTCCACCGCCCTCAGCCTCCATCATGCCTTGCAGAGGCGCAGCCTTGCGCTCGATGTGGTCGGTGCAACGGACTACTTCAAAGTCCAAGCCTTCTCAGATTTCTTGATGAGCCACCTGCACGAGCCCGCCATGCAAGGCTTTAAGCCTACCACTGTTCAGCAGGTATTGGCAGCAGACCGGGCTGCGTGGGTACGCCTGTCAGAGCTTACCCCTGATGGCATTCGCACCGACAGTGCCGGCAACCTTCCGCTTGATGCCCTCTGGGCCAGACTTGAAAACGATCCAAAGGTTGTCTTCCACTTGTTACCGCAAGCATCCGGCGCAACCAAGCGCAATGCAGACCAAGCAAGTCTTGATCAGGATCCAGGCTCCCAGAAGCCAGGCAAGAAGCCCCGCAAAGGGAAAGGCAAAGGCAAAGGGCAACCACCTAAGGAGCCCGCCAATGTTCCGGATGAGCTCAAAGGCCTTTGCGCATTCACAAAGACTGGGAAACGCCGCTGTTGGTCGTTTAACATGACTTGTGGTTGCTCTCAAGCCAAAGTTGGTCAAGAATGCCCAAGAGGACTCCACGTTTGTATGCGCTGCGGAGGCCATCATGCAGCGCATGCATGTCCCAAAAAGGCCTGACAAACGGCCGATCCAGGGCCTTCGCATGAAACGGAGGCCCTAGCATGCGCGAGCAGTGAAGGGCCAGACACGTGCCATGCAGCCAAGCCACAAGCGCCTTTGCCTGACATGTGCCTCTCCAGTTCTACTTCGGCCTGGAGATTTTTGCCGGGTGTGGCCGACTCACTGCATCTCTGCGCCAGGTGGGACTTAGTGATAGCGTGGGGATCGACAGCTCCCCCACGCCATGATTTCACCCATCATCAAATTAGACATGCTTGACCCTGATCAGTTCAGGTTGGTTTTGGATCTTGTCCGAAACCCTTTTTGCCTTTACGTACATCTAGCGCCCCCATGCGGGACCTCCAGTCGCGCGAGGGACATCCAGAGGCCAGGCGAACAGCACCTCCGGCCAGGAGCGATGAATTTCCCAATGGATTGCCATCTTTGCAGGGAGTCCTCAAGGAGCGCGTCTTGAAGGCTAACCTCTTGTATGAGCGCACGGGCGCCATGTTCGCCAAATGCATACGCCTCGACAAAATGGTGTCAGTTGAGAATCCTGCGAACAGTTACTTTTGGAAAACCTTATATAGGTTGGGTCTCGCAGACACAGGGCCTCGCCTTCCAAGAGGTCGTTTTCCATAATTGCCAGCATGGAGGCCAGCGTGCAAAAGCCACGCGCCTGGCACACAACATTGACCTCTTCAGCGAACTCCACTTGATGTGTCCAGGCGAGTCCCAGGGGCACCAGCGCTTGCCGTGGTCCCGCAGCGGCAAGGCCTTGGCAACTTCTGAAGAAAAGGTCTATCCCTGGACCTTGTGTCGCCGCATAGCCGACATTGTCCTGCGAACCCTCCTGAAGAAAGGTTTTCGAGCTGCCCCAGACAGCATGCAATCCGGAGCATCAGCCCAGCATGTCGAGGCAGCCGCCGCGACAAACACACAACCGAGAGGCAAAAAGTTGCCTCCCCTTGTGCCTGAGTTCGCTCAAATCATTACCATTACCTGCAACAAGCCTCTCTTTCCTGGAATCACCAAATTCGAGGTCAAAACTGACCTGCCTGATAACGCAGACTGCTCGGTTCCCATTACCTCGCTGCCAGCTGGGTCCCGAATCTTGAGGCAAGACATTGTGGGGGTGGTGCCTGCCACTGAAGATTCGTCTTGTGAACATGAACCTGTCGCGTCCAACCCCCTCAGCGATGCAGCCCTAACCCGTGTCACGACCACCCCGGGTGGCACCTTAACCCCAGTGCGTGATCAGATAAGTGATCGCCTCAGCGCCGAAGCATTTGCGTCCCACATCCTTGTGAGCAGACCCCACGATCCAGTGACCAAAGCCGACATCATCGATTTGGTGGCGCTACTTAAATCTGAACATCCCAGCCGGGGTGGCACGTTTGCGGATGAGATGTCTTGGTCCGCAGGATCATACGCGCATGGGGCACTGGTTGGGTTGTGCAAGAACGTAGCTGCGTTCCCTGAGGTGTGCAGACTGATATGCCGTTACATAAGGCAAAGCGTGCCGGGCCACCCTTTCACCACTTTCATGCTGGGGAAAAACTCGATGGCCGGGGTCCATGTGGACAAAAACAACGAACGTGGCCTCCCCAACGCTATCTTGAAAATCTCCACCTTTAGTCAGGGCGGAATTTGGGTAGAGTGTGACACAGGCTCGCGCGCATGCCCGGCACCAGGCTGTCCCGATCTCAAGGGAAACATCCTTGACTTTGTAAATGACAAGATCATTTTGGACCCCGCCAGAAGACATTGCCAAGCTCCTTGGTCGGGAGGTGACAGGATCGTGTTAGTTGCCTTCGTTGCGAAGTTCCATGAGAGATTAGTGCCTGAGGACCGAAAACGGTTCGAAGGCTTGGGCTTTTCCTTGCCGCTCGTTGGAGCCTTACACGGCACGTGTGAAACCACCTCACCGACCGGGCCCGAGGTGGTTGCCTCTCCCGATAGGGGTCTTTGTGGGTCTAGTCCTCTCCCCCCTAGGGCTGATAGGATGTTTAAGTGCGTGGTTGGGATACCGTGGTGACCCGAGGCATTTATCGAGAAGGCATTGTCGGCGGGCCATCCCACACACCTGCTCAACGGGTTACCGGCTCCAATGAAGGAAACTCTTGACACCCTAGCAGGCATGAGCATGCATGAAATGGGTGCGCACAGGGCGTCACAGCTCAGAAAGTGTGTCCTGAAGATCCGCGAAGTTCAGGAACATGAAGAGGAGATACGAGACACTCACTGCCTAGAGGTGCTCGAGCGCAAGAGATTGGCCATCTTCGACGAGCTTCTCAGAGAAGCTGGTCATCGTGACACCGACTTGGTGCAGGACATTGCTCGTGGCTTCGACTTGAGCGGTCCTATACCGGGCTGCCGAGAGTTCAAGCCAAAATTGACTCTTGCATCAATGCCCGTGCGTGAACTTCACCGTGCCGCACCCCTCATGCGAGAGATAACGATGGCCAACACTGGGTCATCCGGGGATGCTGTACAAGGCGACCATGAAGGAGGTGAGCAAGGGGTGGTTGGCCGGACCCTTGGCCTGGGACCCACATCAGTGGTGTCCCGAAGATTCGGGATATGGCAGGGGGACAAGTGTCGCCCCATAGATGATTTCAAGGCATCCGCGGTGTTAACGCCACAGCCTCTTCTGTGGACAGCGTGGCCGTCCACTCTGCCGACACTGTAGCCGCCGGGCTATGCTACAGAATGCGCCACGACACGAAGTGCCGCATTCATGGTGGAGTGCACACCCGCGCATGGGATTTGCACAAGGCTTACAAAAACCTACCTCTGAGCATCCAAGCTAGGGACGAAGCCTTCCTCTCGGTTTTCAATCCGCGGGCAAACAAGGCAGAGCTGTTCTCCCAAAAGGTGTTGCCCTTCGGGGCTAGATCATCCGTACATGGTTTCATTCGCACTTCCTTCGGGATGTGGAGGGTCGGACTCACTCTACTGCTCCTCCATTGGAGCATCTTCGTGGACGACTACATAGGTGCTGAAGTTCCTCCGCTCGCCAAGGTGTTTGAACTGTGCGTGGAGACTCTGTTCCGAATCTTGGGTTGGGAAACCTCGGCAGACAAAGATCAGCCTTTCGGTCCGATCTCAATTGCCCTAGGAATTGAGCTTGACACCACAGAGGCCAAGGCCGGCTTTGTGTACCTCCGGAACACCAGCAAAAGAAAACAAGAACTCATCGACTTGATCTCTGACATCCTATCCCGCGGGCTCCTAACTTCCAAGGAGTGCCAACGCCTGAGGGGCAGGATTCAGTTTGCGTCAAACCAAGTGGCCGGGCGCGCCGGCCTCGCTTACAGGGCGCTGTCCAGACACCTTGTGAGCGGCGACCCCAGGGTCGGAGATGATCTCCAGCAGAGTCTGCTCTTCCTGCGTGACAATTTCCTTGAGGGCCCGCCTCGAACCTTGTGTTCCAACATGCTGCACCTCTGGCACATGTACGTCGACGCTTCGCATGACGATGATAGGGTAGGGCTAGGAGGGGTACTAATTTCTGGATCGGGGTGTAAGGTTGCGTGTTTCAGCGTGTGGGCATGCGACGAGCTCAGATCTTTGATTAGTCCCGGTAGTGGGAACCCTATCTTTGAATATGAGTGCTTGGCCATCCTCCTGGGCCTCTGCGCGTGGTCAGGCCTCATACGAGGCTGCAACGTGGTTGTCTTCTCCGACAATCAGGGAGCACTTGGGGCCATGATCTCTGGATCCTCGGACAATGAGTGTGGCTCGCTCATTGTCAATCGCACACATGACCCTCTTGACACTATGTGCGTGAACGCATGGTTCGAGAGGGTCAACACTGCCTCGAACATTGCAGACCCGCCATCTAAGCTTCTCGGCTCAAGTTTTATTTTGTGGTGGTGGGTAGCTTGTAGATCCTGAAAAGAAGCAATTGCCTTCTTATTCGGAAGAAGCAGTGACAATCTCTGCTTGCATAGTTGGAGGGGTAACTAGTTGTAG
>CAJNIZ010008451.1:0-14673 GCA_905231905.1 Symbiodinium pilosum
GTCATGAGTCCACGCCTCTTCAAGATTTAGGGTTAGGGTTTAGGGTAACTAATTCAGGGGCTGATCACTAGCAAACAGCAAGCAGGTGGTATGGCAGATAAGGGTGAGTATATGAGCCATAGTCAGAACTTCTGGTATCCCCCTCAATAACCCCCATAATAGCCCCCTATATAGTCCCCTATATAACCCCCTTTAACGAGTGTATACCCTAAACCCTAAACCCTATACAATCCCCTATATAACCCCCTTTAAGGAGTTCAGACTATAGCTCATGTGGGATTCCGGGGGCTTTCAATTTTCCATTTCAAGGTTTGCGGCTGCAGGGTGACTACGTGCTTGTTCTGTTTGGGGCCCATGGGGGGAGGGGTTTAGGGTTTAGGGTTGGGGGTGGTGCATGTGCATTTTTGGCGTAAGCTGAGTATACAGTTTTGGTGTACCGTGTAGGTATCATCGGTGGTCATATGGAATGCCGAAATTGTACGGGAGAATATGACCTTCCTTTGGGCGAGTGGTGTGTGTTTGTATACATGTGCGACCACTGTGGAATGCATAGGAGCTCTGTAGTACCCTGACCTTAAACGCTAAGCCCTCAACGGGTTGTGCCAATGGCTTGTACTTCGACCTTTTTCTCACTTATGCGAGCAAAAGGTTTGAATTTTCTTTTGTTCTCTACACGTTTGGTGATTCATCAAGCGGCCCCGAGCCACATCATACGAAGGCCAGATATCCTGCACTGCATCTCATTTTTCAATTTGGGACAGGGTGTGCGTTTTGGGATAGTTAGAATTTCATAGACTTCCCGCTACTGTTGCATAAGGAGTCCTAATTTTGGAAAGCCTTTAGATTTCCCTGAACCCTAAATCCTAGACCCTTATTCCTGGACCCTCAGTCCTAAATCCTAAACTCTAGAGCGTCCTAAGGCCTTTACACCCTACATCCTAAACCTTCAACCTTCAACCTTCAATCCCAAGTCCCAAATCCTAACCTGCCCCATTAAAAGAACCACCCAGTTGGCCTTCCCAATCATGAATCTACAAGCTAAAGCCCAAGAATCGTAAAGGGATTAGGGCTTAGGACTTTCGGTTTAGGGCTCAGGGTTTAGGGCTCAGAGTTTAGGGCTTAGGGATTAGGGTTCAGGGTTTAGGTCATCTCAATTACATGGCTTCGTAGTTAGTAGTTAGTACCCTGAAAAGGTATAGCCCATGAGACTATAGGTGTTTGGGGTTTACACGGGGTTTACGGGTAAGCCCTGAACCCCCAAAACCCTAAAACACCGAACCCTAAAACTGTGGGAATCTTGGGAGGACCCTAAACCCTGAACCTTGATATTCCTAAACCCTAGATCGCGTTTGAAAAGTTCAAGGAATCGAGCGTTGGCCCGCCGTCTGCGACGCACCCGGGCAACTGAACAGGCGAGAGTCGGCTCAGTGTTTTGAATTGAGGGTTAAGGGATTAGGGTTTAGGGTTCAGGGCTTCGTGTTTTCCTCCACCCGCCCAAAGTATGCAAAATGAGCCATGTGGTTTAGGGTCTTGGTGTTTTTTGGACAATCATTTCCCTGCTTTTGAGATCCTGCTAGGGTTTAAGGGTGCGAGGGGCGCCTTCGAGATGAATCAGGGCTCCCCAGTGGTCAAGAGTTTAGGGGGTTTAGGGTTTAGGGCGTAATGTTCATGTGACGTTAATAACCCCCCCCCAGATCTTGTTTGTGTGGTTCGGGCTTATGGAAGGGGGGGGGTCGCAATAATAAATGACGGGGGTGGCTGTAGGACTAGGTAGTGCAGCTCGTAGTACCAGTAGTACAAATAAAGGGAAATCTAGTAAAATCGGGATATTCCGGCCCGGAAAATAGATTATTGCCACCCGTTTATTACTGCGATTTGGACCTAAGTAGACCTTGTTGGGCTCAAAACTTGTTAGAGAGCAAATTTGCTTGTACGGGATTTTTCCGGCCCGGCAACTCAATGCTGTTGTCACCCCAATTAATAATGCTATGTGAACATTAGGGGTCAAGAGTTTAGGGGTTTAGGGCTCATAGAGATGGCAGTTTGCGAGTAGACGTCTGAGGACTGTGATCCTCGCCACTGCAACGCCACTTAACGGCGCGGTGTTCCGAGATTTGTCGCCATGACATGCCTTGCCTGGTTTCTCTTGGACGACTTCGTCGGCGGGTTCTGCGAGGAGTGGGCGAGGCTCACAGCGGCTCATGCTGAGCTCCTTGCATCCAGGAAGCGAGGAAAGGTATAATGTTGGGGTTATATAGGGTATAATGGAAAAGACAATGGAAACTACTATAATGGGTTATATAGGGTATAATTTCGAGATCCTTTTGAGCTTCGCTTTTTGGAGAGAAAGGCTACAATCGAACACCTTAAGGAGGCAAGAGCAAAGCTACCACCCTACTTCTCGATGGACGAAGGGTGGAGCCCAGATGGAAAAAGAGGTCAGAGGTTGGAATATAGGGCTGAGGGATTGTAACGTTGACAGGTTATTCAATCCCAATCCCAATATAACCCCTATAACCCCTATATCTACTTAAGGGGTTTTAGGAGTTATGGGGTTTGGGGCCTAGGCTTCCGGGTGATCCAGGGTTCAGGGTGCATGGTTTTGGGGGATCGGGGCCCAGAGCTTGGAATTCAGGCCTCAGTAGGGTTAAGGGGTATAGGTGTTTAGGGTCTAGGGTTTAGGGTTTTAGGGCTTTAGAGGTTTGGGGTTGAGGATTTAGGGCTCACTAGGCACTGCTTTCAAAGTTTCAGGCTTGTACTCCCATAGGTTCCGGGATCTTTAAGGGAATTCAGGGGACTACCCTGGCTTCTGTAATGTAAGGATTATATTGGGGAAGCTTTTGAGTGGTACGACCCTACGGGTGCAACTCAGGAACCCTTGGTGTTCAAAGGGCAGTTCCAGGTATATAGTAAACTCGGTGGATACCTCCATTGAGGCTGGTAAAGGCTCATATGAGGGTTGTATAAGTGTAATGGGGTTATATGAGGTCTATCTAAAACTACCACAATATTACCTTCCTGAAAACTACCTGCCCAAGGCCCTCCTTCGCTATTCCCTAAACCCTAAAGCCCTTGCAGACTTTTCCCTGCTATATATCCCCTACACAATCTTATGACCCCCATATTGCAGGGGCAGCACCTAATGCAATTCAGGCGCCCCTAATCCCTAGCCCCTATAAACTTATCCAGATTTTGCAACGAAAAGCTGATCCGGCCTGAATTCTAAACTCTAAACCCTAAGCCCTTCTGGTGGTCCATGCCTCGGCTTCTGCATCCTAGTTGTCTGTCCAACGGACACGATGCCTACCTTGAACAAGAACTCTAAGTGATACCTGCAAGCTCGATTACCTATAGTCTACTAGTACTACCCATTAAGACCCCCTAAGAAGTATGCATAACACATGAAACATTTTTTTTGCGGTAAACCCGAAACCTTAAAATGATGGCTTTTAGCCTTGTGGTTTCCCAGACTTTGTCAGGCGATAAGAATGGAACCATAGGCCTTAAGTATACAATCTTAATCCTAGGGTCCTTGTGGTAGTTTCCCAAAATAGGGGGAAACCCAATATAGACCCCGGTATAGTTTAATCATTATTTTGGGGCCCCCAAAGTGGTATCCCTAAGTTTTGGAAAGCATTTTATATATACTCTAAGCCCTGAACCCTAAACCCTAAACTCCTACCCAGGGCCCATCAGGGGCCCATGGTTGGGATCTTAGACTGAGACAGGCTCAAGTCCCGTGCAACTCTGAATCTGCAAGCTCCCAAGGCAGCGTGCGTAGGGGTTGAGGGTTTAGGGAGTTTAGGAGGTGTTGGGTTTAGGAGGTTTTGAGTTGAGGGGGTTTAGGATTTAGGGGGTTTAGGGCTTTCGCATGCTTGGATTTGTCGCGCGCGCGCGCGCGTGTGTGTGTGTGTGTTAGGTCAGTCCCCCCCTGCGGAAATAGCTGCTTAATGTGGAGTGTATAGGGCCTTCATTTACCTACAATAATCCTTTGTGGTACCCATTATTGCGTGGGGGATTGACCAAATGTGTGTGTTGGGCAGCGTCCCGCGGACTTTTGCCAACAGGTCCTGTTTTGCAACTCGAGGAAAGCCGCGCAAACCATCAGGGCTTTGGACTGCTTGGGGTCCGAAATCAAATATGTACTTAGGGTTTAGGGCTTACGGTTTAGGATCCTGCGTCATGATTGCAACCTGCTTTCTGAATTTCATTATACTAAGCGAAGGACATGAACATAAAGCCAGAATTCTTGATCGTATCGCGATGAGGAGCCAGTAAAGATCGGCCTCAATCAATCCGAGACATGCAACCCCCAAACGCAAACACATCATTTTCGTAGTTAAAGCGCGCCTGAACCCTGAAAGCGTGCAAATGAGAGCTGTGTTCCCTGTCTGTTGGCCGTTTTGGCGTATTCTACCTACTTCAAACAGTCCCCGTACCCACCTACGTATATGATCCCGGGTTTCCATTCTTCTTTTTGCGTTTTCTCTTGCATTCGGTTTAGGGTTTAGGCTTATCCGCCTCCCTTTACCCCTTAACTGGCCTTGTGAACGAATATGATCGAATATTAAGTAAGCCTGGTCAAGGAGAACCTTGCGAGGGCTAATACGGAAGTTAGTTGTTGGGTAACCCATAACTTTTGCAGTCAAACACCACAATCTGTTTGGAATCCGCAAAACGAGCCTCCAAAACTGCTCCCAGGATGTTGTTAGGACCCCGAAATGCTAAACCAACGAATGCATGTGTGGGGGTCCCTGTATTGACGTTCTTTCAATGGGGTCTGGCAGATAACCTGGGTTGCTTCTTGCATAGGTCTATAGGGGTGTGTCGAAATTGGGACACTACTGGGAGGGTCAGGGGGACTTAGTAAGTATACTTCTACCCCCCGCATTCCTATACAAAGCCCGGCCACATTTATAAACCTAACTACCCAAACCCTAACCCTAAACCCTTCCCTGACCCACCAAGCGAGTTTCAAGCAGATCTGCAACTTGAGGACACCCTAGGTAGGAAAACATTCAAGTTACAACCGAGTCGCAACCCATAGTCCCCCTTAAGTAGATAAAATGTGGCTTTGGATGTATTATAGTAAGACCCCCACATACCCCGTATTCTATCTAGTTAAGGGGGACTATATATCTCCGTCTAATTTGTGTTATGCATATCGCCAGCGTTCCGATATATACCTACCTTGCCCCTAGGCCCAAATCCCGAAATTACCATTATCACGACAGCTTCCATTTGATACTCCATTATTGTTCCATCTGCTTGCTCATTGCACCGGCTAATACCCCTATACCTGAAACCTCCCAACTATAATCCCTTTTCTCTCCCTTGTGAGTTCCTGTATGAGCTATAGTCTAAACTCGTAGTATCCCCCATAGTAGTCCCCTATATAACCCCCCTTTAAGGAGTTTGGACTACAGCTCATATACCTGGAAGACTTTGGACTGGGGATCTATAGTCTCCCTGAAGTAGATAGAATATGGGGCGTATGGGGGCCTTATTATAACACACCCAAAGAAACATTTTATCTACTTAAGGGGGCCTATACCCTGAAACCTCAAACCCTACACCCTATATAGCCCCCCTTAGGGAGTTTAGACTATATAATCCCGTATATCACCCCTCCTTCAAGGAGTTTAGACCCTAAAGCCCCAGACCAACCCTAAACCCCAAAACCTTAAACCGGACTTTAGATTATAGCTCATGCACCTAGCCCTACACCCTAAACCCCCAGCCGCTAAGCCCTAAATCCTAAGCCCTAAAATAGCTCATATACCTAGAAGACTTTGGACCGGGGGATCTAGGACTTCAAGGTGACTGGCAGGCTCGTGGTACAATCCTCTATTTTACCAAGCCCAGGAACCAATACCCCCTTAGGTTTGAAGGTTTAGGGTCTAAGGTTTAGGGCTTAGGGTGTAGGGTTTAGGGCTTAGGGCTTAGGCATAAGGGTTTAGGGTTTAGGCTTTGGTTTAAGGTTTCCACCTTTAGGGTTTTAGGGTGTAAGGTTTTAGGCTTAAGAACCAAATCCACCCTTTACTGGATCAATGTTAGGGATCCCTCAAAGGGGGATATAAAGGGGTGATATAGAGGTATTATAGGGATATACAGGGTTGAGGGATTTTTTTATATCTTTTTTGGGTGTATGGGAATCCTTATATCTATATAAAAAGGGATCATTGTTTCTTCCTCGGGTAATGTGGGCTAAGTTAAGGGTTGGGGTCTAAGGTTTAGGGTTTAGGCTTCGCCCTCCCATTATATGATAAACCTATATTGGGGAGAGTACTCGTATTTGTTATGAGGTGCGCTTTGGGGGTCTACCCTTAGGGAAGTCGAAAACATATGCGGTTTAGGGTTTAGGGTTTGCTCGTTCGTGCTTCTAGGCACTGGCAGGAGGATACTGATGTTTTTGGGGGGCTTAGGGACCCTAAACCCTAAACCCATGCACCACTATATCCCAGCCAAATGACTCGCAGGCCGCACGGGCAATGCTGATTATGATGACTCCTGCAGCTTGGAAGCTACTAAAAATAGTCAGGGGGGTTCAGGGGTTAGGGGTTTGGAGCTTAGGGCTTAGGATCTTTGGTTTAGGGATCCTTTAAAGGGGGATATATAGGTGTGATATAGGGATATCACAGGGATATCATAGGGTTGAGGGATCCTTTGTTTATACTTCTTGGGCGTAGAGGGGTATCAAGGGTTTAGGATTTAGGGGGATTACCCCGACAGAGTAGAAACCAGGGAACATGAAACAGATGCTTGGTTCATATAGGGGTTCGCAGGGATCATTTCCAATACGATGGTCGTGGATTCCTTGCACAGTTATGGTTATGGTATAGGGTACCTCAAAGCGACCTCAACATGATATTGACAATTTCTCAGGGCCCCACATTTCTGCCAAGTTTATGAGCTTTACGAACCTTGTTTTGGGGCTGGGAAGGTCGACGACATTTCAGGTCTGCCACGGGGGGGTGTTAGGGTTGAGGGGTTCAGGTCGCCTAAGCCCTAAACCCCAAACCTTGAACCCTAAACCCTAAACCCCAAAACCTGAACCCCAAAACCCCAAAGCCCTGAATCCTGAACCCCATCCAAAAGGTTTGCCGTAGCGTTTAGGGTCCTGAGATTGGGTTTTGGGCATATAAAAGGTCAACGAAGTTGCCGATCCAACATCAACCCTGTCAGAGTGTGACTTTATGTGGATCGGATTAGGTTTGTAGCTCAAGCTACCCCAGCCCTCTCTAAACCTACACAATTCGACAGGACGTCTGCCTTATCGGTTCTTCATAGTCGAGAAGAGGAAAGGACCCCCGCATTCCACGGTCTTGAGGGGCTCCGTCAAAGCCCACGACAACTAAGATGGCTTTGGTGACCCCGGTTAGCACCATTCTACCATCGTATGATATAGAGTGCACTTAGGGCTTGGAAGCACGAAAGTTCTCTTTGTAACAAAGCTGAATCTTGGCCCCCCGAATGCATAAACATGAGATTACTTTGCGAGAGTGCAAGCTCGTTTCCCTGAGTGCTGAATCATGCAACTCCAAATCGCGGCTTCATCACGCTCCCCTGATCCTGCGGACCAACAACCCAGAACCCATAAACCCTAAACCCCTAATCTAAACCCTAAACCCCAAACCGTCTAAGCCTAAACCCTAGCCCTATCCCTATAATTATCACCCCTATATAATCCCCATACAACCCTCATATAATCCTTGTATTATACACCGATAAGATCCTCATTATACCCCAACGCCCCAACCCGAACCGATGAGCAATCCAGCTCTTTCCCGTTAACTGTAGGGTCAGAATGTTCTTCTATGGGGTATATGGGCACAGCCATATTCTATCTACTTAAGGGGAACTATAACCACTATAACCCTAAACCAACTGCAGGTTCAGAATGTTCCTGCAATGCGGAATATACAGGCCGCCAAGTTTGTGCTTGTCATGGCTGGGGTTTTGGGTTTAGGGTGTAGGGCTTGAGGTTAAGGATTTAGGGTTTAGGGTGGGTCTGCTAAGTTACGTTTCTGGGCTTAGAACATATGGTTATCAGGTAGATGCCTCTCTGAATGAATCCTTCTCAGGGGTTCTGGCCTACTTTGGGGCCCCTAGGAATCTATTGAAAGTGTGTTTAATAAACCCCACCATGAAGGACATCAAAGAGATGTACAGAAAGGAGGATGAGACCAGAGTTGACACACGTGTGCGAGTTTTCAACACGAATCCCCTCCCCCCAATATTTAACTCCCTTCACCCCCTCCCCCCCAATATTAAATACTCCCCATATAGTCTAAATTACCCCAATGGTGAGTATGTAATGTTAGGGGGAGGGGATGTTTCGTTTTCGAGACTTTACTAGGGGCCCGTAGCCGCCTTGAAATACCTTGCAGCGTTTCTGTCAGACGCTACCATTTCTGGGTATCTGGCTTTGCATGATAAGCTGCTTGGCTCTGCCTCCACAGACAAAGTAAGGATCATGCATCAGATTGAACTGCATGCAGCTTGCGTAGGAATATTCAGGCTTGCGCTTGGGTGAGCTTACCCGTTGACCATCCATAAAGGTGTAGGGCAGGCACTCAAGCTCTTGATGCCATCCGCGACTAATCTGGAGCACCGCCACAGTTTTAGGGTTAAGCCTGCCTAGACCCTCCTTCTACCCCGTAATACGTACCCTAAACACCCACTATTAGGGGCCTATACCCCTGTTTTAAGGTCCAAGGAGGGTCCTGGTACCAGAATTGTACAAACCCAAAGGTCCATGTAGGTATATCGTATTTATTTTAGTGAACACGTCAGGCACCACACAATGCTATGATCGAGCCCTCAACCCTACACCGCCCAGAAGAGCTACTTCGATACAGCGCGCAGGTGGTGTGTGTTTGGGAAATCAGGGCCTGTTTTGGAGGTCCCGTAACAAGTGTAAAAAAATTGTGGTCCAAATCATGAACCTTGTACCCTGAAAAAGGGGCATCTGGTCCCTGATAATGATGGGTGCTTGAGGCAGAGCAGTTAGACGGTAGAAGGAGGATCTAGGTCTAGGCATAGGTTTCCCCTATTCATGCAAAACTGTTTGGGCTCTCAAAGAACAGCTTACCTTTTTCTACACCTCCCTTCTGTGGAGGCACTCCGCGAATCCGCACCTCATCCAAGTCCTCGCTTTCCAAGATCCTTGTTTGGGTTAGGGTTAGGGGTTTAGGGTTTTTTTCGAAGAAAGTAAATTGGGAATCCCCAAAATGGGAGCAATAGGAAACACCTACCAGATTCATTATATTCTTACTCTATTCTTGGGGCTCATTATTGGAGGTTCCCATTTTACTCCCAGGGGTGCCAGTGGCCAGTGAGTAGGGCCGGCTTAAAGTGCAAGGATTGTGGTGGTTTGTCATCCTTTAAAAATATTTAAAACCAATAAATACTAAATAGGGTTTAGGGTCCCAATATATCATAGTATACCACAACGGGAATATGTACTGTTAGGGGTGATGGCTTTTATACAACGGGAAGGGAATTTCTAGATTCTCAAGCATGGTCCACGCTCCGGGTTGTTTTCGGTGGGGCACATAGGCCCACAACACTTGCTGCGTTCGTTTTCCCTGCGAGAATTCTACCTAAACCCTCAATCCCAAAGGGTCCTAAGTACCCACATGGGGAATAGTTACCCAAACCATAAGGGAAATTGCTACTACTGAGACCATATTTTGTACCATATAGGTACCTTGGACCCTTTGGGAATCCCAAACCCCTATTGTGTGCTACACACCTCGAGATCCTTTCAATTCCAATGTGTGTTGTGTCTTTCAAGAAGCCCGGTGAGGATTTTTGGGGACTTCTGTGTAGGTACCAGGACCCTCCTTCTACCGGTAAACAGGGGTATATGGTCCCTAATAATTAGTGGGTATGTATTGTCGAGGGTAGAAGGAGGGTCTAGGTAGCTCCTTGGGACCTAGCTTGGACCTTAGTTCCTGAACCTTTTGGGATTCCCTCATATTCCTACTATAGATACCTAAAAGTTGACCCTTAGTGGAGGAGGTAGGTACCGGAGGTACAGGATTTCTCGAAACAATCAACGCACCCTCCAGCATATATTGGTACTACGTTTGGAACATGTGCTACGGAGTTATGAGAGTCTAAGTTTCACGTAGTTTCCCGCATCTAAGCCTTCAGAAGCTCTTATTTGCCCCCCAGTGGAGGGTTCACCCAAAGCCCTCCATCTCAACTTCCAAAACCGACCGAAGACCCAAGCCCTCCAGCCTAGGCCCCAACAACGACCTAACACGGCTTAGGCTTCAGGATCTGCACCCACAGTGGACATAGGGCTTCCTCTTGTAACTTAGTAGAATCCCTAATATAGTCCCTAATAAGGAAGGCATATCTTCCAAGTTATGCAGGAAATAGTGGCTGCAGCTTATATATTCCCTATAAGCCTCTTATTTTCCGGATAAACCCGTTAATGGCTGAGGAAGACCACTCTCGATTCAGTCCATGGGGGGCTGGACGTTGAAGAACCTGACGAGGATAGCTAGGCGTCTGCTCCTTGCATCGAGGGGAAAAGGATGTTGTGTAGAAGGCTGCAGTTCAGATGCCGCGGGTTAGGGGAGTGAGGGTAGGGTGCAGGATCTAGGGAGAGATTTGTAACATGGTAGGTTGAAAAAGCTATGGAAGCTATTACCAAATGTTGGTTGCTGAGGCACGTGCCACTTGCATGTTATTCTCATCCATAAGGCAGACGCAGGAGCGTCATGGGGGACAGTCGAAGTCGCCTTCCCCGCGGCTTAGGTTTAGGAATTACCTGTGACCCCAATTACCTACAGTTTTATGGGTTATACTTACGAATTAAGCGGTAACTACTATTAAACTGTAGGTAATTGGGTTATAGGTAGGGGTGCAAGGTTCCACTCAAGCAGGACTGACGTTTGCACAAAGTATGGGCTGACCCCATAACCCTAAACCCTGAACCCATAGCCTGCAACTAGGTTCCCTAAAGCCTAAGCCCTAAACCCTCTACCCTCTAAACCCTCTACCCCCTAAATCCTAAGCCCTAAACCCTAAACCCTCTACGTAAAACCTAAACCCTCTACCCTCTAAACCCTAACCCTAAGCCCTAAACCCTCTACCCTCTAAACCCTAAACCCAAAGCCCTATCGGATCCGCTGTGTTAATGATCCCTTGGTCAGATCAGATGAGCAGACCCTCCGACTGTTTTCGCCAGGAGAGGTTTTCCAGAGCCGGAGTGAGGGTTTAGGGTTTAGGGTTTCGGGGTTCAGATTTTAGGGTTTAGGGTTTTGGGGGTTAGGATTCAGGGTGTAGAGTAGCTACCCCTAAACGCTAAACCCCCAAAACCCTAAACCTGCCATCTTGGGGATTGCATAATCCTGTGTAAGGGTTGTTTTTTCCGAGCGAAGTCGGTATACTCCACAGGAGGGACCGCGTACTGCTACTTGGAAGGTCAGAGGGACATGGGGGTTTCCCAAAATTAGGGGTACCATTTTGGGGGTTCCCATAATAAGGACCATAGTATTTTGAGATCTATATTGGGGTCCCCTCATTTTGGGAAACTACCACATGGTAAGTAGGTAAAAAACTTGGGCTAACTGGCGTTACTATATGGTTTAGAATGGTTGAAAGTATAGTTGCTACGTCCCCTGACACTCCAAGTAGTGTCACAGTGGCTATGGCCTAGCCTAGCTCCCACTTGTGCTACACGTTTTGCGCTTTTTGTCAGCAACCCTAAGCCTAAGCCTTCAATCGCGGTTGTCATTCCAAAAGATATGAGCTGTAGTCTAAACTTCTAGTATGTCCGTCCCTATAATAGTCCCCTGTATACTCCCCTACATAGCCCCTGGAAGGAGTTTAGATTATGGCTCACATGGAGCTCCATTGGTCCTCCAGGTTTTCAGATATTGGGAACATTTTGGAAGGGTTCATGTAGCCATACAAAGTATATCAGGCGCTGTAATAGGGATTATGAGGGATAACAGTGATTATATTCGGGCCCTCTTATATTCCTATGATACCGCAATTGCAGGGTGGGGGGGGGTCCTCCTAAACTATATACTTGGGCCCCGGGAACCTCCTTGGGCCCTACACGAACCTTAACCCCAACCCTAAACCTAAACCCTTTAACCCTCAGACCCTGAACCCTTAAACCCTAAACCACGTGGACCCCTTTGAGACTGGAGCTTCGAACGGTTTGAGGTTCAGTCTTGCAACAACACTACCATGCAGTTAGGGGTTTTGGGTTTAGGGGTTAAGGGTTTTGGAGGTTAGGGGTTAAGGGTTAGGGGTTTAGGGTTCAAGGATATGTCGTGCCAAAAAGAGTTCTGGGAGCAGCATACATTAAACACAAACACGGAAGAGGCATGACAGAGTATTTGTAGGGTTTAGGCATAGCGGGCCCCCTGTCACTACCTCACTACCCTTGCCTGTGATAGGGTCCTTGATTTGGGGAATGGGATGGGTTTAGGGTTCAGGGTTTACGCTTGCTGGTTCTGAATAGGGAATGAGAGAAATACCTGTAAGTTCAGCAGAGGCCAGTCAGGAGAATGAGATGACCCTAAACCCCAAACCGCGCAGCATCCCGAAAGGGGATTAAGTGATTAAGTAGGGCGTTTAGGATTGGAAGTTTAGGGTTACACGTTCCTGACGAGGTCGCTCTTTGGGCACCGTAAAACCCCAAAACCCTGAACCCCTAACCCCTAAACCCCTTGCAGTATCAACCCTGATTTGAGGGTAATTTCTTACAACCTCGCCCGACCTCATCCTAGAATTGTATGGGTTTAGGGTTTCGTGTGTATAGTGGTTCTACACTGGCTTTATAACTGGTCATTATGGTTCATTAAAAAATGGCCAGAACCCCAAACCTAAACTCTAAACCCCTACACCCTTTTTGATTCTTCGTAGAACCCCGCCATGCCTAGGATCACACGCCCTGGGGAGCCCGGACCGCAAATCGGTCTAGGGGTTTAGGTTTAAGGTTTAGGGTTTAAGGATAGGGTTTAAGGTTTAGGGTTTAGGGCCCTAGAACCCTTCCCCATAGCCCCCTTGACGGAACCTAACGGTACCCCAACTTGGCCCAACTCCTGCATGTGGAAAGCCTGCACCAGCGCGGCTGCACTGTCGCCGGGCGACAGTCCAAGGAACATAGCACGGCAGCTTCATGCTAAAGTCTCCTTGAATTGAAAGCTTGACTTGTTGATAATATGGCTTTTCCACAGACTTACACCCCGAACCCTGAAACATATCGCCCCTTTTCGCCCACAAAGTCTTCACCGCTTGCTTATCTATCAAAAAATCGAAGTGATGTTCTTGGGCTTTACGTTTTGAATTTGGTCGGCAGGTCATGGCTGAATCCAAGAGATTATACAAGGGGTTATATATTGTTGAGGATTATACAGGAACTACTCCCTAAAGCCTAAACCCTATTATCGGTGATTTTACAGGGAGCATGTGTAAGCTCCATTCCTTCAATCCTTGCTCGCCAGAGCGAAGTCTAGGGCCTAGGGTTTGGTTCCTTAAGACCAGGTCTACGCCATAGGTTTAGGGTTTGCGGTTCCAATCTTATTCCTGACAACCTCTATGTACTTGTTGCACAATCTTCCCAGAAAACCTCCTCTAATCGCTTAAGCCCAAAACCCTAAGCCTAAACCTCTAAACCACAGAAACCTTAAGCTTGCCATCAGACGTCTCGGGCAAAGGATTTAAGATTTGGGGTTCAGGGGCTAATTAGGGGTACCTTTGAGGGGTTCTCATGATAAGGCTTATAGTGTTTCAGCTGCAAATTTTGGGGTTGGGCTGTTTCTGAGATGCTTCTCCAACATCAATAAGGATTAAGTATATAGTAGTAGGGCTGATCTGAATGGCGGTTAGACCGGGGCTATGTGGGAGTTTCCAAAAAAGGTCGCCCCAACACATACGATGTTCCCCAATATAGGGTTGTAACGGAAACTTGAAATTGCACCATGAAATGGAAAGCTTAAAGCCTAAACCTTTCAGTCGCGCGGACTTGTACAATCTGAGGCAGAAGAGGTCAAGACCCGGACCTTAGGGGCCCAAATCCCCCAATTAAGGGTACTAAGGAGGTGCCTGCCTAGCTTATCTAAGAGTACTCAGCAGGTCTTGCGTCTTGGGATGGGTGTTTCTGAAAGCAAGCCTTGGATTTTCAGGAAATCCAAAGGTCCCTGGAATCCGCGCATAGTTGGTCGCTAAGCGTTCTCTTTTTTCTCGGGGGTTTACGGTTTTGGGTGCCCATGTTATCCCAATGAAAATGCACCTTAATCCCAATGAAAACCTTCGAAAGCTGCCTTGAGTTCTGGGCTGTTTCGAGCAGATGACGGACCCGTTTCTGCTTGATGCTGCCTGCGACCCACGTGTCGAGTTTCCGGTGAATGCATGCGAGCTGCTAGTGATTTCGGGGGTTGAGGTTTGCAAATCGACTCTAGCTGTTCCACCGCGGAGCAGCTGCCAGGACTCCGCGAATACCGTTACTTGGCAGTTTTTTGGGTTCAGGGCACAGTGTTTAGGGCTTAAGGATTAAGGTTTAGGGTTCAGAGTTTAGGGTTTAGGGTGTGCAGGCGAGGTCGCGCGCTCGGGCGTGAAACGCCCCTGGCCGCGCGCTTGTGTTGCCTGTAAGCCCAGCCCATCCACCCAGACTACATTCAATTGGGGTTTGAGACTTCC
>CAJNIZ010008452.1:984-14673 GCA_905231905.1 Symbiodinium pilosum
AGGGGTTTAGGGGTTGAGGGGTTTAAGGGTTGAGGGGTTTAAGGGTTTAAGGGTTTAAGGGTTTAGGGGTTTAGGGGTTTAAGGGTTTAAGGGTTTAGGGGTTTAGGGGTTGAGGGGTTTAAGGGTTTAAGGGTTTAGGGTTATAGAAATTGTAAAAGGTGTGGGTCCCTGAGTTTTGATCGAAAATTTTTGACCAACAGTTTTTTACCAAAAGTTGTTGGGGTTGAACTTGTCCAAAGCCAGTTTGGTGGTGTTGGAAGCCTACCAGACTATTTCTGGGCTGAATTTGAGGCTCCCCGTCGGGGCTGGCTTCGGAGCTATTTCAAGAGGGTTTGGAGCTCTCCGGCCTGTTTGGCTCTCCTAGACCTGTGTTGGGCTGGTTTTGGAATTCTCCCCAATTGTTTTTGGGCTGGTTTTGGAGTTTTCCAGACCGTTCCCAGGGCTAGTCTTGGGTCTGGTTTAATCCTGTTCCTGGGCAGTTTTTTTGGTGCTCTCCCAGACCATTCTGCACTTTTTGGAATCGCTTTAGGCTCTCCCGAACCATTTTTTGGCTTTTGCGGGCTGTCTTGGGTGCCAGGCCACTTGGGGGTGGTTTAATTCTGGCTGCTCGGTGCCTGCCTGCTTTTGGGCGGGGCAGGGACTTGGAAACGGCACCAAATCGTTTAATTGAAAGCAATGCCCAAACAAACCTGCATGTCTGCAGGGTCTCTGGTTTTGGGGTTTAGGGTCTAGGGTTTTGGGGTTTAGGGTCAAGGGTTGAGGAGGGTCATAGTGGATAATATGGGAAGCTTGGTTGGGGGAGTTATGGGGATTCAGCAGCCTTGACAGGGGGTTAAACCCTAAACCCTAAACTCTCCACTCCAGGGTCATGAGGGCAGGGTTTGAAGACACAGAAACCCTCAGCAAGGCTTGCACCAAGGAAGTCCGTTTTTGATATAACCCTATAGTTTCCATTTTGCTTTCCATTCTTCCTACCATAATCCCTATATTAGAATATCATCCGTATATATTCCTATAGTAGTTTCCATTTTGTTTGCCATTACCCCTACTTTGGGAAGCCCCTATACCATAAATCCGCATTGGCAACCCAAAAGACCTTTCCTTGGCCATTTGCTGGGTGCCAAGTCGCGTGAAAATCCATGGCTCACCCTCCCCTGGGCTTGAACCCATCCTCCAAAAAGTTGCAGTTTAGGGTTTAGGGGGCCCCAAAATACACCGTGAATCTTGAAACCTTAATCTTTAGCAGGAACCGATGAGGAACCGATGAGGGTTAGGTGGGTCATTGCTGGGCACATTTTCAGCTTCAGTGCACTACAACCGAGAAGTTGCCATTGAGGCACATAGCGCACGCACCTTTTAATGGTATCCCACTATCAGAGCTATAATCAAACTCCCAGTATCCCCCTCAATAGCCCCTATAGTAGTCCCCTATATTATCCCGCTATATGACCCCCTTTAAGGAGTTTAGATTATAGTTCATAAGACTATAAGGACACACCACAAACAAGAAAATGCACTGAAGGTTCGATTCGGCAGAGACTTGTGGGGCAGTTCAGAAGGAGGCTGTCGGGGACTGCCTGGGGGGTTGATGGGGGCTTGCTGTACAAGGAGGGCCCCCCCTAGTAACATAACTAATATTACAATGGGTTATGACTAGTATTATAATGGGTTACAGCTAATATTATAATGGGTTATAACTAATATTATACTGGGTTATAACTAATATTTATAATGAGTTTAGGGTTTAGGGGTCAGGGTTTAGGGTTTAGGGTTTGTAAGTCTTATAACTAGAAGGTAATTATGGAACTCATAACCATGGTCATCCCAACTTATATCCCAGCTTATGACTAGGGGGCCCTCTCTGGTACTTGGAAGAAACGGAAGAAATCCTCTACTTCCTTCGGCATCCCGAATCCGACGTCCTGCCGTACTTTAGGGACACCCGAGGTGGTGCAAAATTTCATCCATCGCAATTAATGAACTACCAATGAGTATCTTGTGAGTTACTGTCCTACCTATACTCGAGAAACCTGTTGGAGCGCAGGAGGACTATAAGTAGACCCAGGTATGTTCAATGTACCCGCCGAATTCTTTACCATCTTTACCTCTAGATACATTGCGTGCCCTCCGAAGGTAAGGTAAAGGAAGGTTGGGTATAGAAAGAAAGCTCGAAGATAGTAGAGTATATACTCGGGATCTTTTAACCCGCCTACCTTCATCCCAGCTTTTGAGCTTCCTGACTAGTCTTCGGTATCTCAACTTGACCTCAACATGACACTGGTGACTAGTCAATCTTCTACAGCTGGCATAGAGCTCCAAGTATGAGGACATGACTGGAATTCAGGGCCCGCAGATCCTGCCGACTGGACAGCCTAGTTCCTCCCCAAAACCTAAACCCTAAACCCTGAACCCTCTCGAATACCTATAGTCCCCCTTAAGTAGATACTATATGGGTTTGGGTATGTTACAATAAGACCCCCATATACTCCATATTCTATCTACTTAAGGGGGACTATAAGTCTCATTAATGTCCCGCGCAAGCATGGTTGAATGTGTAGAGTTTGGCGGAGAGGCTGTGAGTCAGACGAGGGTTCAGGGTTTAGGGTTCAGGGTTTAGGGCAGACGAAGTACCCGCACAGGCCGGAGGACATGTTGCAGACATTCAAGAGAATCATGTCTGGTGAATCTATACACTAATCTGGGTAGCTACTAAGGAAGCTAGACTAGCTTACCATGACGAATCCGTGTCGTTTACACTGTGTCCATACTATAGGAACTTCATTCAGTTTGTTTGAGAACAAGCCAGTGCTTGTTCCCTAGGATAGTTCCCACATAAGGGAACCTTAATATAGACCCCAAAATAATATAGTCCTGAATCTTGGGAGTCCCAAAAAGATACCCCTAATTTTGGAAAACCTTAAACCCTAATCCATAAACCCTAAACTCCTAGTATCCCGGTTTATACTCCTCATAGTAGTGCCCTATATAATCCCCTACATAACCCCCTTTGAGATTCTGACAGGCGAATTCTGTGAGGATGCTTCCGGCATTCCATATAACGTAGACCCCACGCGGTTTAGGGTGTAGGGTTTAGGAGTTTAGGGTTTAGGGTTTTAGGGTGTAGGGTTTATAGAAATTTGAATAAGTCCCTAAACCCGAAACCCTAAACCCTAAACCCGAATGAACATAGTTGCCGCAGTACATCGCTTCAGTAGTCGACTCCAACACCTGAGTCTAATTGACTCGGCGCCTAGGGTTTAGGCTTTCGGGCTTAGGGTTAAGGTTTTAAGGTTTCGGGTTACGGGTTTAGGGCTTAGAGAAACCCTCCCTAAACCCTAAACCCTAAAACCCAAAAGAAAGGCTGTATAAAGAAAGTTTCCTTTTTGCACGTTCCATTTGTTTCTGGGCATCCCTAGAACCCTTAACCTCAACCCTAAGACTCTATTCTCTATCATGATATGGGGTTTAGGGTCTAGGGGTTTACGGGTTAAAGGATTTAGGCTTCAGGGTTTAGGGGTTTAGGGTTTAGGGATTAAGGTTTAGACTTTAGGGTCTAAAACCCTTAGAGGGGGTTATAGAGGGGATTATGTAGGGGACGATTGTAGGGGTTATTAAGGGGGATAGTAGGGGTTTAGACTACAGCTCATGTGAACTGATATTTGTTTATAATGGGCTTAGGGCTTGCGGATAATATTTCTATACTCCAATTGTGGAGAACCATATGGACGCTTGGATTATGTAGGGGTGTGTAGAGCTTAAAAGGATCTTGTTGCGGATGTTTGTTGCGATTTAGGGGTTTAGGGTTTAGGGCCTGTGGTGTCCCATTTGGGGGACTGCAAATAACAATCATACCACATGAGCCATAGTCTACACTCCTAGTGTCCTCCTTCATAAGCTCTATAGTATTCCCCTACTATTTTTTCTTTATACCCCCTCTCAGGAATTTAGATAAAGCTCACATGTAGTTCCTCTTTTAGATTCGCTTGTGTGTTGTAAGCTTAATGCTATTATGCTGACGGAGTTAGGTAACACATTGGAAGGTCTGGGTACAGGAGACTTCGCGGTAGAGTCTTACAGGGCCCCATACTCCTCAACCCTCGGCTGGATTCTGCAGATTTAAAGTTTCTTCGTTTTCTTTTTCTGAGAGGGTGAGGCATCGGATTATAAAACCCTAGACTCTAGACCCTAAAACTTGGACTAGGGTTTAGGGTTTAGGGGCGCTAAGCCCTAGACCATGGGATTTACATCCTTCTCTGAGAATCAGCCTCCCCACCAGCTAATGAAATACTTCTCAGGCATACTATTGGAATTATGCCCCTCCGCCCGGTAATCACCCATCCCACCCCCCCCCCCCACAGCACATATTCCCCCTGCATACATTGGTACTACTTGGGGGATGAATTCTTAAGAGGAGCGGGGGGTTTCTTACTGGGGCAGGCAGGGACTATCCATTGCCTCACCCTCTACCTAGGCTAAGGTAGACGAACAGGTTGCAGATGGAGGGTTTAATGCAAGGATTCTGGTAACCAGGGGGTTGGTGTTGCCAACATCCACTTCTTGGGGTTTGGGCTTAGTCATGGGCCCCTTAAGGAGTGAGGCTCTTTCCTGAGTTCCCCAGCGCATGGATTTCCATGATAGTTTAGGGTTTGGAGTTCGAAGTGGTGTAGACTGTAGAAGTTTTGGAGTTCACATTTTTGGGGCGCCCTAAACCCTAAACTCTGGAGCGTTTAGGGTTTAGAGTTTACGGTTCAAACCCTGAACCCTGTACCCCTAAACCCTTAACCCCTAAACCCTAAACCCTAGAGTCTCGAGTCTAAGGCTCCGGGTCGACGTTTCAGGGGTTTAGGGTTTAGGCTGAAAGGATTTAGGGTTTAGGGTTTAGGATTTAGGGTTTAGGGTTTAGGCTGTAAGGATGTAGGGTTTAGGGTTTAGGGTTAAGGATTTAGCGTTTAGGGTTTAGGATTTAGGGTTCTTCTCCCCCAACCTAGAAGCCTTCGATCCAATGGTAGTTTCCCAAAATAGGGGGACCCCAATATAGACCCCAAAATATTATAGACTTGATTATACGGAACCCTTATTATACAGACACCCAAAAAAGGTATCCCTAATTTTGGGAAATCTTTAAATTTTGGTGTTGAATAGAGCTCGCTCCTACGCAGCCCAAGCTGGCAGGACCTTTTCCGTGGGCTCGCCTCATTCGGAAAGGGATTCAGGGGGTCTCAGGCTTTACGTACTAGTGGATTGCAGGGAATAAGGGAATACAGTCCGTGCATAACATACTCCCTTCTTCCCTAGCCTGAACCCTAAACCCTGAACTCTGAACCTCAAACCCTAAATCCTAAGGGCTTGTTACTCGTTTTGGGTTTAGGGTTCATGGTGTAGGGTTTAGGGTTTAGGGTTCAGGGGTTTAGGGTTTAGGGGTTTAAGGTTTGGGGCCTCAGGGGATATAGGATGCTCCCACTCAAGCGTCTTCACTCCTAGGAATTGCTGTGGTCGTGATCTACGCGTCTAGCGTTCAGGGTTCAGGGTGGTGCAAAATTCCACCCATCAACTGTGACTGGTATGTAGTTAGAGCGTTTAGAGCCTCTAAACCCTCTAGCAGCCAATTTTGAGATGCCTTATTGAAAGCCATCAATCTACCATACTCCTACTGTGGGTTTAGGGTAACCGCTTGAATCCCAAGGTCCTAAACCCTAAAGGCCATATTATCCCCAAATACTCTAAATCCCGAACCCTAATCCCTAAACAACTACACCCTAAACCCTAAACAATCATTTCTGATTCGGGAGGCAATGCAAGGAACTCTGACTCTGTCGCTGCATTATTTCTTGTGCATCACCCCGCTTGCATTTCAGCTGGCAGGGACACCTAGAATCACTAGTATTGAGGTTCTTAAGAGGGGTATGGACACAAAGGGGCATAAAGCCATTTATCTTTAAATGGCAATTATCTGGATTCTTCATATGATGGATGGTATATTGCTCCACCGAGAGATGTTGGGCTGGGCCCCCAAGCTCCAAACATCTGCCATCTGTGTGAATCACAACCCTTCAGAAGGTTGAACAGGATCGCTACAACCAAAGTTCGAGGCCTTGCATGAGACCAGTGGAACACCTTGTTTAGTGTACAAGGTGCTGGTTTGCATGTTGATGGTGTTTTTCTTGGCTTAGGTCTAACTGAACCCACCAAAAAAGGAAAAATCATGACCCCGAGCCATATAAAAGGATCCAGCAGGCTAATTCTTATGTGCTTCAGGTGGGGATTTGCTGAGGTTGAGGTACGACAGCCCTTGTTACAACCGAGCAATGTCCTATAGTCTCTTACTTGGATGATCTTTTGACTTATTACGTCTAGCTACTCTCCCCAATAACCCCTATAGATTATAAGCCCCAAACCCCAGTTACTAAATAGATTTACTAAGTCAAGAGATCCTCCAAGTATAGTCTTTTATGATTGTAAATGCTCGCGCACGCCCCGCCTCCCGCTTCGGCCGTCGGGCTGCAGACCACAGAATAATAAGAGGATTTTGGTAACCTCGACTCCCAAAATTAGGACCCTATGACTATCATATGATGGTTACATGGTCCTAATTCTGGGGGTTGGGGTTACCAAACTCCTTGTACTACAGAACAAGCAACAATCTTCTGAAGGATTGTGGCAAGGCTCATTTGACTAGTACTCCTGTGCAAGGAAGGAAGGGGACACTGGATTACCCTGCTGTATCACAAGAGAAACCAGGGCAATGAAGGCAAGTTTTCCTCAGTGGGGGCATGGGGGTGGAGTTCCAAACCTTCTGTGGCTGGATGCATTGGCCAATACTGTTTGGAAAACACTGAAGTGTCATGATATACCTACCTAGCTTGGGGTGCTTGATTCGGCTCGCTCGCACGCTGCGTGCTTCATAGCTGCAATGCGGCATCAAGTCTGAATTTCGATTCTAAGACAGTAAGCCTAATTCCTATGTAATCCTAATCCGCAAGCCCGAACTGTTGGAAGTTTTGCATCTGACAAAGTGCATAATGTAAACCGGCCTGCGCTTTGAACTGTGCGAAAAATCCGCGATGAAGTGCATGCATTGCATGGTTCATGCACTCTTCTTACCATGGGCACAAATGAACACCAGCAAAAATCAATTGTCGGCTTATTCGCGGGGAGCTGTCTTTAGAGCGCCGCACGCTTGAGATTGTACCTTTGTTTTTCACGGAACATCTGAGTGGAGATGTGAGGCTAAAGCAGCAAGTACAATCAGTTGTGCCTCCTTGTAGTCTTAATGAGTTGTCATTTGGTCTTGGAGCTCACGAATTAAGGCCCTGGCTTGTTGCGAACGAGTTCATCAGATCTGGCAAAAAACAAGTGTTTGCAAAGGGTATAATGCAGTCTTGCGACGCGTCCGATTTCCAGACTATTTCGAACTTGGATTTTATTGCGATGTCCGGGATTTTTTGTCATGGGGCTGGCAAAGCCCGTGGGGGTTGTGGGTGTGAGCAAGCTTTAGTGGGAAGCCTAGAGCTGCAAGTTTCGGGCATACTAGCACGTCTGTTCAACGAGGGGCCGACAAATGGCCAATTCAGCCACGCAGTATTGCCCTGAAGAATGCGAAGCTTATATAGAATGGCATGAATTCTGCAAGCTCCGCGGAGCCGCGAAAGACACCATACATTCTGAGCATGTTAATTTGTTTAACATCCCGCCCCTGATACCAAGCTTTGGCCTCAACAAACATGCTTCCCCGTGACCCATCGAATGCGCAGGCCGCGAACGAGAAGCTCCTGGCAACCCGTAAGCAGTTGGCGTCTCCTGGGGGATGATTGTTGGATATGTTACTGGCAACGTGAGCACTCCTCAGGATACAGCCAGCGTCGTGCAATGGCTATTGTTGGTGCCATGTTGTTGGAAGTTTGGTTGTTGGAGTTCATAGTCTTCAGTTTGTTCTGCCACCATGGATGCATTGGGGCAATTGTTCATTCATGAAGGCCGATACAGGCCTCTTTTACAAAAATGCAGCCGTCCAAACCAAGAGACCTCCCTTGGAAGACTCAGCCATGCGATGGGAAGCCATAATTAGCGCGGTCAATGCTCTTATTAGATATGAAAAGTTCAAATCAATTTTCCATGCTTTGTGCTGGCATAGCAGTCGGACAGTGTTTCTGGATGCAAAAGGCCTTGCGAATGAACATGAACCGCATAGCACTTAAAACGGTAGGCTGTCCTGCCCTACGCCAAAGCCTCGCAAAAAAACTTGGCACCAGTACAACATATATGCAAATCACCTTCACAACCCTCCCCGAGTTCGGATGAAGAGTTGGAATTGCGCACGAGAATTTGAACTGGATGTAGGGGCAGATAGGGATTCCACAGGAAACCGTGCGACAAACAACAGGACGCATCCAAGATCTGGAATCTCTTTGTGGCATCGTTTACTCACACCGATTTCACTCCCAGCGTTTGAGGTTCGTGACTCGGAGATTAGGGTAGGGCACAGATTTCCTCTATGGTTCGAAGGTCGTTTTATAACCACATGTCCCAAACCTTGCAAGGGTCCCCTACTCACTCAAAATAATACTTTGTTGTTGCGCCGGGCTCTGGAAGAAGCATTGGATCCTGTCAGATTTGCGTGCTTACAGTCAATTCTTCAGCCATGACTCGAAACTATGGACCAGTCATCAAGGGTTTTTCATGAGGGTCAAGTCGTTTGCAAATCCATTTAGCATTGATGAGTTCCGTCACCACTGACTATGCAGTAATATATACCCACCTTTTGGGTATGGTATTTGCCAAAGAGGAACACAAGTCCTGATTTGGTTCAAACATGTAAAACACCTACTCAGGTGCTAACTGCCGGAGCAGGAAATGTGCTTCGTATCGCGCCGGCGCTCACAGCGGCTTGTCATCCAACCTTGGCGTTAGTTCGTTAGGGCAGGTGGTCAAATTCGTGGGCCCGTTTTGGGTCCCTATCACAAAGCAGCCGTCACAGCGTAAACAGGAGCCTAAAGAGACTAAACAATTGCAACCATCCTGTTGAGGCTTACTTGGTACCACGGTAAATCATTAAGTATACAAGGAATCTAGGACCATAACATTCGTAATCATGTAGGCTTTTACTCAGCAAATGACCACAAGTTTTGACAACAATTCATAAATGTGAGTTCGACGCTGTCGCAGGGTCAGATTGAAATCAAGTGTTCCGCAGCATGAAGTGTTGTGAAATGGGTGCTCCTGAAGAGCCCAATAGAACTCATGTAGGTATGTCTTAATTAAGTGTTCTAGGGGATTGAAACATGACTTTTGGGATATTGAGGGGTATTAGGGGTGGAAGGAAATTTCATGTGCTCTTTGCTGCTTCAAGGAGCGGGACTGAATCATAAGGTTTGTCTCATGTAAGGGTTCCCACCTGGTAACTACTCACCTGAATTTACTCTGCAATCATATTTCTGCGTGCTTATCGATAGGGTAAAGGCGAGAGGCCTGGGTGCAAAGATACGTTCATTTTTTTGGCCTAATTCGAGGGAGATGAGGGGGGCCATGATGGTCTTGCCCCCGTTTGTAGAGAATTGGATTGAGAAATAGATTTAAAATGACATGGACGCTGCGGAAAGGTGTGGTTGTAAGGTTTTTTTTCAGGAGATGCTGAGTTTTTGTCATGTCTCCTTGAGACCTTCAACTGCGAAGCAATAAGGATCTATTAGTTCCGGTCTGGAATTTCGGCTCCGTGGAAGCTTCTACAGAATCCCATACGGAAGGATGTCACAAAACAGCGGTTAGAGAATGAAGATAGAGGTTGCGAATATTCTTTCGAGGGCCATTTCTGGTCTTCGGTGTAGCGCGGGGCCGCATGAAGAGCATGTAAATATCTAGGCTGTCGCTAGATTAGCGACAGCTAAGCACTAGGAAACTAAGGCAACTTTCGAAACATCTAAAGGTCATATCCCAATATAACCCTACACCCTAAATATCCCTAAATCCTAAATAGGGATTTCCATTTCCTTTTCCATTATCCCAATAGAACCCCAAGTATAGTTTGCTTTTTAATCTGCACTGAAGTCTTAAGAAGCTTGAACTTGAAGCTGCCTAGAACCCAGAGGGTCCAAGTACCCAATAACTAGGTACTTGGGTGTTGGGTGATACTAATAGTAACCCTAAACCCTGAACCCTAAACCCGCATATCTTGAGAGCTTCAAAGCCGATGCCCAGAGCGCCTCCGAGCGAGTATTCGGTTTGGGGTTTAGGGGATTTAGGGGTTATACAGGGATTATAGGGACTATAATATAGGGGTTATTTAGGGATAATGGAAAAGAAAATGGAAGCCGTTTAGGGGTGTAGGGGGCTTAGGGGTTTAGGGATTAGGATTTAGGGTTTAGGGTTTAGGGGCCAGGGTTTAGGGTTTAGGGATTAGGATTTAGGGTTTAGGGTTTAGGGTTTTTGGGGCCTGGACATGTTCTTCCATACTGCGTTGAGGAAGTGCACGTAAAGCGCCTTAATTAAGTCAAGAGCCGTCCTCTTAGGTTGGCCCAGAAGATGTCGACGCTGCCTTGGCGCGTTTGGAGAAGGCTTGCGGATGTCCTGTGGTCATTGCGACAGTTCAGGATTTGGGGCTCAGGATCAAAACAGAGGTCGAACCTAAATTCTAGTTAAACTCGGTACCCTAAGGTCTCAATGCCCGTCCTGATGTACTATGAACCTTTTACTCTTCATTTCCGTCCTGAAATACTGTGGCTGGATGAACTCCATTTTATTGGACCCATACCCCAAGAAAATGGGGTTCTACGTAGGTGGTGCAAGACTTCGTCCGTCCACCGAGCACCCTCAAAAGCAAAACAGTTCCACCCAGCCTTCAAGCCTTGACCTGTCAAGAGGCGCGGGGAACTTACTTAGCCAATAGAAGAACTTTTACCTTTTTGGTCTTCCTTTTGGGGTCTCTATAATAGAGCTTAAGCTTTTTTAGCCTTGGTTATTGGGGAAGAGAGGAAAGGGTAAAATAATCATAAAGGAATCCTTCAGGCCTAAAGCGCTTCAGGCCCGAGCTTGTGACCGTAAAATTGAAATCCCATATACCCTCAACTGTTGCCTAGACCTGGGAATGTAACATTTTCTTCATTGGGGGGGGATCCCACTCAGGATCCTTAAGCCCTAAAACCCTTAAACCCTTAAACTCTGAACCCCCAACCCTGAATTCCTAAACCCTAAGCCCCTAAACCCATAAACCCTAAACCCCTAAACCCTAAACCCTAATCCTGCTCAAAAATGCTAAATCAAAAGCCCCAACCTGGAAAGTCTGGGTGAGCTCTAGCGCGCAACCCCCCCAAAGCCCGAAGCCCCGCACCTTAAAGCGTAAAACCCAAACTCTACATACCCATGCGAGCTATAGTCTAAACTCCTTGAAAGGATTATATAGGGGATTATACAGGGCGCTACTAGAGGGGTAATTAAGGGGGATACTGAGGAGTTTAGACTATAGCTCATGCAAAAACCTGTATACATTCCCAGACCCTCAAGCCCAATAAAACCCTGCATACCGTATGCATTCATACAATATATTATATATATATTCATACACACAAACATACATACGTACGTACATACATACATACATACGTACATACCCTAACCCCAAACCCATAAACCCTAAACCCCTAAGCCCTAAACCCATACACCCTAAACCCCATAAACCCCAAAACCCTCAACCCCAAAGCCCAAACCCCTCAACCCCAAAACCCCCAAANNCAAAACCCCAAACCCTAAAGCCCTTGCCCCAGGCCTTCTCCGCTGTGTTTGCCCCCGCAGCCGCCTGATCCAGCGCAGGGCTTCCTTGAGGCTAGGCGAACGCCTTGCCCAAGAGAAAGAGAGTTTAGGGGTTTAGGGTTNNNNTAGGGTTTTTAGGTTTTAGGGGTTAGGGTTTAGGGTTTAGGGAGAGATAAGGAACAGACCTACGCAGGATACTAGAGGTCCTGCATAACCCTAAGTACCTTCTACCTTCGGAAGTATGGCATTTTTTGTATTTTAAGGTCATGCAGGATCTCTAGTGTCAACAGTATCACGAGATGGGCCATCCCAAGTAACCTCCCCTGTTTGCCCCTTTTCGTAGAGAGTTGTTTCAAATGGGTTGTTCTCTTTTTTCTCAGGTAGTTACCTCAGAAGCTCAACACTTCTAGACAGGGATTCTGTAAAGCAACTTAGAATAAATTTCCGCGACAGGGATATAGAATGACAATGTGGCATCCTAATTCTGGAAACTTTGGTCGAGTTCTTGAACAGCCTATATGACCCATTGTTAGCACCAAACCCTATTTCACTTGAAGCTCCACAGTGATAACTCGACCCTAACCCCTGAACCCTGAACCCTAAACCCTAAAGCCCCAAACCCTGGACCCCTAAACCCTGAACCCTACACGCTATCTTAATTCTTTATCAGCAGCCCAGTAAGATCGTTGCTGGACTCTAGCAACGCAAATGAGAACTGCTGTTTCTTAGAAGGAACCACTTACCCAGAGGGTCCAAATACACAATAAATTGGTATTTGGGTTTAGGGTAATAGTAATTAAAATGCAGGTTTTAGTTAAGTCTATGAATATTAGGTACTTGCGCCCTTGGGGTTAGGGTCCCTGGGGTTAAGACGATTACTTGGATGATCTTTTGACTTAGTAAGTCCACCAACTATTTCCCAATAACCCCTACTTTCGGCCCCTTAACCCCACTTACTAAGTAGACTTACTAAGTCAAGAGATTCTCCAAGCAATCCTAGACCCTAAAACCTAAAACGCTGAAACCCTGAAACCGTAAAACCCTGAAACCCTAAACCCTAACACCCTAAAACCGTAAACCCTGAAACCTTAAACCTAAAACCCTAAGTCAAGAGATCCTCCCAGTAAGCATGGTTTGGGGCTGAGGATTTCGGGTAAGTTGTACGGGGGGAGATTGTATAGCTCGCCCGTTGGGATAGGGTTTGGGGTCAAGGGCAAATGAGCCTGACCTTAATATACTGTAGTGCCATAATTCCCAGGGTGTAGGATACTTAGGGCTATGCAGGATTTTAGTTTCCAATGTAGGAGCATTTGACACTATTGGGGTCCTAATTTTGCGTTGAGTTACAAGGAGGGGCCCCCTAGTCACGTAACTCATACTATGAGTCCTACAACTAGAACTTATGGAACTTAGAACCATAGTAATCCACCTTAGACCCGGAACCCTAAATCCTAACAGATAACCCAACTTACAACTAGGGGGCCCCTCCCTGCCTCTACCTAAATCCACTAATGACAGTAGCCTCGGCCGAACCATGTGTAAAGTTTAGTGGTTTAGGGTTTAGGGGGTTTCGGGGTTTAGGGTTTAGGGGTTTAGGGTTTAGGGGTTTATGGTTTAGGGGTTTAGGGGTGTAGGGGTTTAGGGTTTAGGCTTTAGTATTTAGGCTATACAGCACCTCCCTTCTCCGTCCTAATCCTTCAAGAGCTCAACCTTACCTGGGTAAGCCCCTGGGATATTTGATATTTTCCCTAATAGTTTCAGAGGGTTTTAGGGGCCAACCCGGTTACATGAGGCCTTTCATTGAATCCCGATAGGCGTCAATTTGAACATACTTTGCGTTTTATTGTCGATGTTGTTTTCCCTTTGCTTCTCCACTATCCTCAACAAATTAATGTATACCCCTTCATATAACTGTCCCGCTTATCCCTAAGCCCTAAACCTCTAAACGCT
>CAJNIZ010008453.1:0-14332 GCA_905231905.1 Symbiodinium pilosum
GGCTAATATGGGGACTACCTAGGGATATAGGGGTTATATAATGACTATATAAGGGTTATATATGGTAATGGGATTAAGGGTCCCTATTAGGGGTCCCTCCTAAAGTCCCTAGAGAAATCCCGAAAGAATAAATCCCTAAGTCCCCAAACCCTGAACCCTATATCCCTACATCCTAAACCCTAACAAGCCCAAAGAGGAACTTAGGGTTCGGGCTTTGGGGGTTGGGTTCAATCCATCGGGCTAAGTAGACCCACAAGCCTTGAAATCCTGCATCCCCAGCTCAACACCTCAAACACAAAAAGCAAAGCCTGCACCCTGCAATCCATGCCAGAACTTTGAACCAATTTAGGGTTTAGGGGAGTTTAGGGCTTTTGATTAAACATCTGAACCCGAAACTCCCAAAACCTCAAACTTGGCACGTGTCCTCTTGCTCTCTCTGCTCGTTCTGCTCTTTCTGGCGTATGAGCTGCCCTGTCAAGAGATCGCCCTGGCAGCTTGGCTTGAGTGGTTGAGTACAACCCTAAACCCTATACCCCAGCATGGTTTCAGGTTCCTGGGCTTTACCTGGACCCCTCATAGCTTCGTTAGTTCCCCAAAAGTATGGGCTAAAATAATGTCCTTTAGGGCTATATTTGGATGTTTTGGGCTATTCTTCTACCCTAGAAGAATGGCCTTGAGGGCTATATTTGGATGCTTTGGGCTATCATTTTACCGTTTTTTGGGTGTTCAGGCATGCAAGATTCTATGCAATGGCTTCGGCTTCAAGGTTGCAGAATAATACACCAGGATTTGGTGTCGACTTACAGTGGGGTTTAGGGTCTGGGCGTACTCCAAGGCTCTTAGGACAAAGATTTAAAGGAATTTGCGCGCAAAGTCCGTATCATATGAGGTCTTCAGGTAGTTTTGAGCTTGAAGGTTCAGGTTTTAGGTTTAGCGGGGGGAGCTTCCCTTTCAAAAGGCAGTTGTATGGGCTTCCATGCTTGTTTGTGGGCGAAAGATAGCATATACTTGGGCCCACAAATAAATGTATGAGCTATAGTCTAAACTCCTATAGCATCCCCCTTAATAATCCCCACAATACTCCCCTATATTACTCCCATGTATAACCCTTATCTAAGGAGCTTAGACTATAGTACATGTGAGAGCACCACTTGAACCTTGGGCCCAATGTATGTACTATACAACTACATGAACCTTTGGGAAACGACTCACAGGTTCAACTCAAGCCTGGCCATTGTCGCCGAAGAGTATAAAGTCGTACTCCTCGTAGAGCGCCTCTTGTAGTGCAGCCATTAACTTGGCAACCCTTACAACAGGACAAGAGATGTCTGGCGTGTATGTGCTATGATTTCTTATTATGGGGAGTTTAAGAACATGAGTTCCCGTATACCCAAATTTCGCTCATGCTCCTATTCTGGACTCCCGGCGGGCAGTCCACAAGTGGATTAGTCCAAAGTGAGAATACATGCCCTTCATGTCTGGGCATGAAGTAAGGAGATTATAGGGGTATGTCTGGCTACTAGTCAGGGCTCCAATGTTAATTCCCCTAAATAAGGGGACCTCAATATAGACCCCAAAATACTGTAATCATTATTGTGGGGACCCCCAACAAGTTACACCTAATTTTTTGCAAGCCCCCAGATTTAAATTGATTTCGAAGGCAAGCTTGGGGAATAAGCCAACCATCAGAACATAAGAATTGGAAGTGTTGAGGATTTCAAGCTGAGGGTGCACTTTGCGGACCCATTTTGGGGGATCCTTTTGAAGGGCTGCAAAAGGGAACCGATGGAATATCCAAATCCCAACCCGACAACATGAAATCTGAACCCCTTACACGGTACTAGATCCCAAAATCACCATGTCGGCCGTCCTTCCCAAACCTTCAGGTATACCACTAAAAGCCTCAGGCCTTGTGATGTGGGGTCCCACGGCTTAGGGCTAGGGTTTAGGGTTTGCCGCCCTAGCTGTAAGATTCTCGAGACGGCGCAAACTCACAAAGCTTTTGCAGGGTATGTAGAAGCCTGAGCAGACTACTGGGGTACCTAGTTAACAACCTGAGGAAGTCTGCAAGGCTTATGGGTTCGCCGAAGCGCCCCTATACTACCCCCCCTTAGGTTCCCCCTTAATTAAGGATGTTCGAAATTCATTATAGGTGTAGTGAAAGCTAATTGGGAGGGGACCTCAAATGAGGTAGTACAGGAGGGTTAGTTGATGCAACCCCTGAACCAAACCCGATACCCCAAAACCCTACCACCCCAAAACCCCCTGAAGTCTACCCCAATGTAGAGGCTAAGTAGTAAGAATAGGGCTTAGGCTAGGGATACATGATACTATAATTGAGTAAGGGTAATAATTTATGAAGAGCATTGGTCTATCATTCAACACCCTAAACCCTAAACTCTTGAACCCACTCCTGGCCTTGAATTTCCAGTAACTCTCTGCTTTTCTCTCCCCAACGTCGCGCCAGGCGTGCTGAGCCATGAAGAGGGCCTGCGTCTACTATGGGGACTTTGGATACGTTAAGACATAAGGGTGTAGGGTTTAGGGTAACCCATTATGAATAAGGGTACCCTTTTTCCTGCTGTTCAGTTTTAATAAGGAACTGCCAAAATAAAAAGGACAAAAGGATACTACTGGGGGACTTTGGATACCTGTTGTTAAGAAATAGGGTTCAAGGGCACATGCAGGGGTCGTATAGGTTCTTGTTAGGGGTTGTACAGGCTTGGGTACCCACCCTTTACTTAAGACTGACGAGTCAAACGGAAAAGCACATGGAATTTTGAAATGCACACCGGGCTTATACATTATTTTCGGTTGTGTAATAAGGACATTTGTTAGGTCAGGACTTCTGGCACCCAAGCCCAACAACAAGGATCCTATATGACTCTCGTACGACCAGGAGCCGTCAGCCAGGACTCTATAACGATAATATGGCCTATAGTCTAAACTCTTTAAAGGGGATTGTATAGGGGGTCATATGGGGGACTATGATAGTGCTTATTAAGGGGGATACTAGGAGTTTGGACTATAGCTCATATGCCCAAAAGCATCCTCAGTCTAGGGCTTAGGCTTGCCAAAACACTTTTCTCTCCGGGCTGGGTGTTTTCCATGTGTGTCCACGGCATGGGAACTATACAGTAAAGGGTGTACAAGAAACTGTTGATGGCTGGGGCTTGTACGTACTACGCGGGGCGCCAAGACATTTCCTGAACCCTAGACCCCTAAACCCTAAACACTAAATCCTATGCCCTAAACCCTATATATCATGAACCCTAAGCCCTGAACCCTAATTTCCCTCTATGCAGAACCCATTTCTGTCAGTATGAAATGCCGGTCCTAAACTCGAAGCTCTGGGCCCTATAGCCTCAACCTGAAAGGCTCGGCCCCTTAGTCCTCAAACCTACTGGGCCCTAAACCAATTCTAGTACATCGGGGTAATCTTGGGTATATGGATAAGAAAATGGAAACTATTATAGTATATAGGGGTAATCTTGGGATAGTGGAAAAGAACATGGAAACTATTCTCGTATATTGAGAAAATAGTGGGCATTCAGGCCTAAACCCTCAAACCCTAAATCGTAATGTAGACCCCTGATTCATAAACCCCCTCGTTTTGAGGGCCTTAATATTAGGAGGTCTACACTCTAAACCCTAAACCCGAAATGGTAGTCTGCATCATATTTTCCATTATGCCAATATAACCCCTATATAACCTCAATATAAGCCCAGGGCTCTACATTAAATCCTAAACCGTAAACCCTAAATCCTAAACCCTCAACCCTAAATCCTGAACCCCATGTTTCAGGGCGAACAAACCTCAGGCATCCCCATGCCACTTCCACACCTGCTAAAAGTTAACATTAAGCACCTGCAATAGGAATATAGGGAAACTCCAAAAGGTTAGGGTTTAGGCTTTAGGGTCTAGGTCCTAGCTAAGTACCAAGAAGGAATGCGCTCTCTCTTTCGCGCCCTTACCTTCATGGTTGGTGGCTTTCATTTGCGGAATTTCTCTAGGCTCTAAGGCTAGACTGTGCCAAGTTCCCCCCTTTGGTGCTTGGTGGCTGAAGCTATAGCAGTCCCCTATATACAACCCCCCTTATACAACCCCTATATTAATCTAACCCCTATATGAATCTATAGCAGTCCCCTATATAGTCCCCTACGTAACTCCTATATCATCCCCTATATGAGTAGCGTTTTTTGGTGGTTGAACCTAGTAAGATTAGATTCCTTATATAAAATACTATACCCAAAAGGAGAATAGAATCTTACTCTATAATGGGTACCATAGTATACTATGGTACCCCCAAATAAAATACTACTCATATAACCCCTATCTTAGTACAGCAACTCTTCTAACCTGGCGGCCTTGCAGCTTTCACGGCGAACCGAGGTTGACAAGAAAGTAGGGCTTAGGGTTTTGGGGTTTAGGGCTTTGGGTTTGAAACTTACGGTTTAGTGCGTTTGGGGTTTAGGGCTTGGGGTTTAGGGTTTGGGGTTTACAGGGAACAAGGGTCTCTGTGGAATTGTGTCCTATCTAAGAAGTCTGTCCTCCGAAAGGGGAGCCAATGTAGGGACCCTGTGCTATACCTATATTTGCAAAGATACGTGGCTGACAGTGGTCAGAAACCTTCATCCTAGAGCCTACTGAGCCGGAACTACGGAGCTCCCTAAATGCTACAATATAAAGCCTACTTAGCCCTACTTGCCTTAAATCCTACACCCACTGACTCTTTCAACCCTCGAACCCTGTTCCAAAAATCCTTCGCCCCTCCTTCAGCCCCGGAACTCTAAGCCCTAAACCCTGGCGTCCAAACTCCTTACCTTAACACCAACGTAAATATGTAGAAAAGCAGCCTCTTGGGCTGTGCTGAAAGCTTTTGGACCTTTGTTTTACTGAGTTTGGGGCCCCGGTACTAACTAGCCCATTCCACCTTGGTGACTGCCGCAGCGCCAAGAGCCAGCGAACCGGGCAGGAGCGATGGGATCTCGGCGTGGTATGGGAGTTTCTGGAACTAGCGCAGATAATATGATGATCATGAGGAGAGTGTGCGGGTCCCCCTCCAGCATTAAAGGCGTGCTTTGGTAAGGTCTCGCATCAGAGATTGCCCCGCATGGCAATGTTGTTGTTATAGGAAATGGTATTGTAATCTAATGTAGTATAGTGGGAAGCTGTACAGGGACAGGTGTTATACCAAGCCAGGGAAACAACATTGTCGCACATCATATGACTTAATGATCTGGTTTTTTGGGGGCGGACTGTACAGCAGGGTGCAGTAGATGATGCTAAGAAACCCATCCTCTAATTCCTTCCCTCAGCTCACGGCCCTCTTTGCCAGAGGGAGGATGAAGGACCAACGTTTGCAAAGGGTGGTCTGGAGACATAGGTTTCTTACACGTCAAAATTTCATGCACTCTCCTGGACAACGGGACCCTTAACAGGGAGCCCTGATTGTTGAAATCCCAATACCTTCCAACGGCTTCTTTTCGCTCTAGGAATGCTGACATGAGGACAGCTGATGAGAGCCGGGCACAGTGCAGCTTACCTTGGCGGAAGGGCCAGCTGAGTAGTGCTGTCCACGTTGAACTCAAGTGGGATTCTTTTCTTCGTGTGAAATACCCTAGCATAAGCGAGAATTAGTCATAGACTGACTATATTCAGGGCAGCAACTCCCCAGAAATACTCCGCAAACCCTATTCGCCTGAGCAGGTCCCGCGTCGGTAAAACTCAGAGTTTAGCGTCTCCCCTTTCAGGTATCAGGTTAAGGGAAGCATCCGATGGGTCTGTCTGAAACTTCTGGCCACTCCATGCGCGGTAGTTTAAGGGGAGCGCAAGGGCTAACTACAAATCGTAGTTTCGCAAAATAGGGGGACCCCAATACAGACCCAAATACAATATAATCCTTATTATGGGGACCGCCGAAAAGGTATAACAAAAAGGTAGAACAAGAACTGAAAGTAAGCCTAGGGCTCTCAAAATCTTCCAGAGGCAGCGCGCGGATAATATCTGCTGGGTTAGGGATACGTGTTACATTGCCCCTGTCGGGCGAACAGAGATACAGCCAAGTAGCGGCGATGCTGAGAATATTCATTTCCCCATGAGATCGAATCCCCTCTGCTAACAAATCGCTCTCACGCCCCTGCAAATGAATACCCCCCGACATCATACTACAATGTTACAAGGCTAGGATGCCTTTCATTTTTGGGACAAGGGATTATTTGCAAGTCATCCAAGCAGGGGCTTATCAATTTCTCCTCGTCCCTTTTTCGCCATGCCAAGCAATCTCACCCCATCACACCTAAACGCACTAGCTGATTTAAGTATAATATAGGGTTTAGGGTTTAGGGTTTAGGGTGGGGTGCCCCTCTTGGAATATGTTGGGATTAAAGGCCTTTTCGGAACTATGCAGCAGGGATGGCTTCCAGACACTCCTGGGTCTGTCAAATCCCTTTGACCCTGCAACAGCTGACCCTGCCTGTTGAGAAGAGCTCCTTGAACTTGTAGAAGCTCTGGCACAGGATTTAGAGCTTCTGGTTGGCGATTTACAAAAAAAAAAGAGTCGTTTGGTGCTTTCGGGGTTATAGAGACATAGACTTGAGGAATGAGGGTTTCAGGTTCAGGATTTTGGTAAGGCTTGGGGTTTAGGGTTTAGAATTTGGGATGGACATACCTACGGTTTAGCGAAGGAGGGCTGATTTTGATTGGGTTTCGGAGTGGCGGTGGATTTGGGACTTTGGGCCGTCGGGTCGTAACAGGCAGAGAAACAAGGACACCAAAGGAATCGAGAATGAGACAGCAACTTGAGGGACCAACTGGGCGGGGTTCCTATGGGTTTAGGGTTTACGGCCTATACTGGACATTCTAACCCTACTTTTGAAATAGCTGGGAGCCCCAGGGTAATATTTTGGGCGGTATTAAAAGTGCATCCTGAATTTCTAGCAGATCTCAACTATAGAAATGAAGCTTTCTGGGCACTGATGGATGCATCGAGGCGTTTAAGGGCAAAAGGGGGAATGAATCGCGGTCTTAGAGCTGCGATGAGACAAGTGGGAGCTTGACATCACAATGGCAAAAGCCTGGGCAACTAAAAGCCTGGACCCAGACATTGAACCCTAAACCCTAAACCTTAAACCCTAAAGCGCGTAGTCCTATAAAAGCTGAGGCTTGTGGCCGGGATGTAGTGGCTGTTTGGGCCTGCGGACCTTTTTGAAGTCATACTCCGAGAAGTTTGCCATTCCGCGGTGCTTTTCAACAATTACTGGTTCCTTCACGTTGATCCTTGTAGGATTTACAAAATGCACTTGAAGTCTGTAAAGCGCAGACCCTCATTGGGAATTTCCATAGTGTCTAGGGTTAAGGGCCTAGGGTTTAGGATTATCAAAACAAGGTTCGCACTTTGAATCTGCTATAGCTAACCTGCCCTCAAATACATTTCCAGTCCAGGACACTGCTTTCGGGCAAGCTGGGAACTGCCTCTTCGGGGGAATTACGGAAACAATCTTGGGTGTGGTGGAAGGCTTTAGAGTTCATGGTCTGCTTAAGTCTGTACCTGGACCCCAAAAGTATGTAAAATAATTGCCTTCATGGCTATTATTAAAGGTTTAGGGCTATTATTTTACATACTTTTTGTGGGTTTAGGTACCACTGAACAGATATTTAAAAAAATTACCAAGCCTAGCTCTCTTGTTTTGGACTTTGGGTTTTAAGCTCTAGGGCTATTAAAAGCTACAGTGAACCCTAAACCCTAAACCCTCAGATCGCAATAAGGGCCCTCTCGGGGTAATTACTCCCTCAGCCCTAACCCTAAGCACTAAACCGCACCATGCAGTAGCACAGTGGGGAATAGAGTGTCGTCTGTCGAGCAGCCCGCACACATCCCATAAAAAGTTCCCTGTAATGCTGCAGTTTGCCTCCTATACTCCCAAAAAGAAACGTAAGACACCATGAGACCAAAACTCAACTCCCTAAACCCTAGCCCTGCAGACTTTTGCACAGAAACCCTATGCCCTCAAACCATTATGTTTGAAACTACCCCCTGGGCAAGCATCTGCCTTGTTCTCAGCTAGGTCCTGCGGTAAAGTGTTTAGGGTTCAGTGCGTAGGGTTTACCGTTAAGCTTGCGGTGGCGATACGGGCTTGGGGTATCGGGGTGCTAGAGGGCAATGCGGCTCTGTGGTTAAAAGCTGATACTTCGAGGGTCAGGGGGACCCCGTAAGTAAACTCATAACCCCTACTACCCACATAGTAACGCCGGTTATCACCATTATTAACCTACTGACTTAGTCCCCTTGACCCTGACCATAAACCCTAATTAAACCCTACACCTTAAATGATCTTTAGCGGCTTCCATTTTCTTTTCCATTATTACGAAGTCCCCCTGACGCTCCAAGTAGTTCCAAAGCATCGGGGTCTATGGTTCAGGAGCTTCGGACATCAGGACTCCACTTCTTTTGGCAGCCCTAAACCCTAAACCCTAAACCTTGGTCCGAAAGGAAATTTAGCAGCTTAAGCTCGTGTCTTGCCATCTCCCTACGTAAGCTATTTCATTTCTGATTCTGCTATGTGTATATGCACAGAACTAGGTGTATATACATATATGTATAACCGTATATAGATGCGAATATTATGCCAATCTCATACAAGAAACGTAAAACCGAACTCTTTCTTGCCAATACAGACAGCCGGCGGGTGCATGCACACAACCTTCGCTCCATCTCCCCGCCTACCCGACGATGGGAAGCGTGTCGTTTTGCATATCCAACTCATACAAGTCCAATCTCCCTGAACCCAAAAACTCAAAGCCCAGCATGCTATAGCAGTTTCCATTTTCTTTCCTTTATCTCGCTATAACCCCTATGTAACTCCTATATGACCCCTATATTATATCCCAGTATATAACCCCTATAGAACCGATATAGCCTCTATCTAAACCCTTTTTAATCCCAATGTAACCAGGATGGGGCCCAGTTTGCTCTAAGCAGGCCTTTGTACTGCTGTTCCGATTCCAAGCTCAGACTTCTTGCAAGGGTTGGGGTTTAGGGGTTAGGGGTGATATAGGGATAATTGAAAAGAAATTGGAAACCACTATGGCATGATGGGGTTCATGTTGTGGTATGTTGGGGGTTATAAGGAAATGGCAAAGAAAGTGGAAATTACTATAGTATAACAGGGTACCTCTGTGTATATATATATATATATTAATATATATATGTATATAGGGGTATATTGGGCTTATGCAGGGATAATGGAAAAGATAATGGAAACTACGATGTAGCCTCGTTTATGGCTTGGACTTGCGGAAGTCTCAGTAACTAACAAACGGTGAGGCGAGCCTGCTACAGCCTGCAAAAAGCCTGCATTAAGCCCATGCTATGTAACATTGACCTACAGTATGTTGTATGCGTCAGGATCCTACCGTACCTCAGCCCAACTGTACCAACTTTCAACTGTAGCAAACGCTGTCCTTGTAGACGTGGGGCCGTGCGGACAGGAAAACCAAGTTACATGACGCCTCGTCGTGCTTCCAACTCCTGATATAGGCTGATGCTGTCATGATGCTGGCCTTGTTATGTCGGGGTCAGATAGAAGCAGCTACAGAAGAATGAGAAGGTTTCATTAAGGTGAGACCTAGTCTTACATGGGAATTATAGACAGCATCAACCTCTGCTCTCTCTAACCCAAAACCCTACACCCAAATTCTGTATCCGCATCAGGACAAGTAATTGTGCTTGAGGGCGTTGGAGGCAGTGGGGATGGAAGTGTATGGCGAGGGAAAAGTTCAGACTCCAGGACTTGAGGGTTTAGGGTTTAGGCTGCGCAAGAACGTGTCAATCTGGGTGGGCGGGCGGGCTGAGTCGGGGCTTAGGGGCAGACTACTGGCTAAGGAACAGGGATTGCGGCTTGGTTGCTGCAACATGCTAGCAACATGCCAAGGCGTCTTTGGATTTCGGTTCGAAGGAGTTTTCTTTTGCCTTTGCGAAATACAGAGCAATTTGCGCAGACCTGTTTTTGATTCTGATCGGCATGACGTCTTGCATGGATATGCTGCATGTATTCGAAATCTCGGACGCTGTATATTTCCAAGCATCTTCACCCAAGGCCTTAAAGTCTAGACTCTAGACTATCCTCAGCCCCTCTGCCCTACGAGAGGATATGCACAGCAACACCCCCCTCCTGAAGAGCTTGAACCGGCCGTCCCTGCTCTACAAAATTGATTCATTCTTGGGCCGTGCGTAGCCTCTACCGTCCAATGCCAAGGCCCATTACAACCCCCAAATCGCAAAAAACGGGGAATAACCTCGCAGCCAAGCCTTTCTTGGGCCATCCCGTATTAAACGTCTTGATATTCAGCATCCACAACATGAGCTATATTCTAAACCCCTCTACAACGGTCCCCTACATAATGCACTATATATCCACCCTTTAAGGAGTTTAGACTACAGTTCACACGGTGAATGAATCTCTGGGTAAACAACTAAAACCCTAAACCCGGTTGCCTGTCCAAAGCCTGGAAAAGACACCCACAGCCAGGATAGACCATGTGCTTAGGAATCCTTGGTCCAGGATTTAGGTCTTAAGGGTTTAGGGTTTAGCGTTGCGGCCTTAGGGTTTAGGAATTAGGGTCCAGGATTTAGGTCTTAGCGTTTAGGGTTTAGGAGCCTAACTTAGGATCCTAGATCTAAGCTCTGGGCCCTGATTTAGGGGTTAGGATGCTTTGGGCAGTAAAATAACCAATGATAGCAATCATTCTCCAGAAGCCCCAGCCCCCCCTTGTGCGGAGCCTATATAAGTTATAGTCTAAACTCCTAGTATCCCTCTATAATACTCCCCAATATGATTCCTCCATATAACCTTCCCTTCAAGGACTTCAGACTTTAGCTCATACTATCTAACTATGACTCTGACTCCCTTTGTTTGGAGGCTGGGTTTGTCACACAATCCTGAACCCTAAAACCCTGAACCCTTGCCGCACAACCCAAAATGCAACCCTAAGCCTGGCCATTACTTAGGGTTCCCAAATTGCCCTTAACCTTTAACCCTAATCCTGTCTGTGTGGTACTGTTGGAGGCCAAAAATGTCAACTCATGAGCCCTTCAGTGTAAGTCCCACGAAGCCGTAGGTAGTCTCCGAAACCATCATCTCAAGTATCATCCTCGTTTTTGCCTGTTAACTTGATTTTCATTATTCAAGGGCTTGGACCACATCTAGACAGGTATGTTACGAAACGCTAGTGGTATATGTGTGCAACTAGACTACATAAACATCATAAGATAAGTTATGCGTGTGACTTGTCCTTCTTATTCTTCCTCCCTATAAACCACTATAGAATCTGAATTTCCATTTCACGTCCTTTCCTTTACCATGTGATTCTCAATTATGCCCCATCCTTGAAAGTAAGAACAATGCCCATGCCCACCTTAGCCCCACAGGTCGTCCGGGGTGTGCAACTAAGGCTCCGATCATCGCATCCTGAGAGTTTTTAGAAATGGTGGGGTTCAGGGTTTAGGGTGGGGCCCTAAAACTCCAGGGGTTATATAAGGATTTAAAGGGGGTCAAGGGGGTCCTTAGTAGGGACTGTACAGGGAGTGTTTTGACGACTTCTCAGAGTCAAGGCCTCACGTGGAGGGCGGAGTGGCTGCGTGGCTTTGGCTTTTCCGTCATGCGTTTTCAATTGCTCGCCATCGTTTGAACTTTGAAGCAACCGAACCACTGAAATACATCCTGCAGTTTTGAAACGTTCACACGGGGGAATCGGCTTGGTCATGAGAAATCTATCCCAAACCGGACACGTCAAAAATTAGCCGCCCCATCAATTACCCAAAATCTTGCTCCTGAATGATGTTTACGCTTTAAGGTTTGGGGAAGATCTCAAACAGCCTTCCTCTGCCAAAGCCTACAAAGCCACAGTGCTGGCAAGCAAGGCACCCGCCGGAAAGGAACCCCCGCTACACAGGAGCGTGTCGTCGATGTCGCTGAGGATCTGCAAGGGTTCATCAAACAATCTAGGGTCCGTAGACTCCTACTTGGAGGGTCAGGGGGGACTTAGTAAGTAGGTTAATAATTAATTGATTGGGGTATGGGTTATAGGGCTAGGTACAAGTAGGGTTTCCACTGCAGGGCATCGTCTGGAGGGGCACCAGACGAAAGGGTGGCTTGAGTTCCCTAAACCCTCAACACAAAATCCTAAGTCCTGCCCTAAACCCTACATGCTAAACCACTATCTCCGCAGGGATGGCCACATGATGTGAAAGAGACGGCAGTGACCGGTCTCGGAATTTACACAGTTTGCCTAGAAACCAGACCCTGATCTCCAAGCTCCCTCTGTAATGCCAACAGCTTCGATGATGGGATTGCGGCGGAATGGAGCTCACCTTTTGGGGAGAGGTGTGCTGCAAAAGCTTGACCCAGGCCTTCATACCGACCGCACCATCTGCGTGGTTTCTCCTCACGAGCGCTGCATTGGCAGCTTTCATGCCCAATGTGCCAAGGAGGGAAACCACAATAACATATCCAAGGCCTTCTTTGATGGGACGCTTTTTGGGGGCCCACCCCCTCCCAAAGTCAGTAAAACCGGATTTGGGGAGCCCAGTGCTGATGCAAAGCAGCTTTCAAATGTGGAGAGTTCAGGTGGTATCGACTGGCAATGAGAGAAGGAAGCAGAAGAGGAGTACCTCAACCCTAAAAAAGTTGGCTCTTTCTATAGATATCGGGCCATGAGTGGTTCGGGCAGTAGTACGGTTGCAAAAGGCATATTTGAGGCCATCTGACTTCATGGCGGTGCTCTTTCGTATGTTGGTGGAAGAAGACCAAAGACCCCGGTCCTGGCAATGCAGGCCTGCGTGTGAATATGTTCGAGAACCTCCAGGAAGGATGGTTTTAGTGGCAAAGCTTTGTGGGAGGGTTTTGTGTTGGTTGGGGGTTTAGGGGCTTCTCTAGATGAAAAACCGTTTGGGGGTACAGTACACTATGATGATACGTGAATCAAGGGAACAATGCTTGACCTGCCTCATAGAACTTGCAAAATTCCTGGCCTGAACCGCATTCTGGCCGCAGAAGCACTGCAAGATTCGATAACCCCACTGTTCGGTTCACATGCAGCCTGGTCCCGCACCAGAGAATTGCGTATGTCAACGTACACGAGCCTGCAGTCGTAAGCGTCTTACTGGTGCTTAAGGGAGAGCTGGGGAGTGCATCCTTGTAGTGTTCGCTATAACTATATAATCCCCATATATAACCCTACAAGAACCCCTAGATTCACTCCCCTACTTCCCCTTAAGCACCAGTAAAGCATTCGGGGTTGCGGGTGATGGCCGAGAAAATGCAAAGGTCCTGAACATAGCTACCCAAAGATGACCAGAAGGGCTGGGTTAGGATGTATGAGCTATAGTCTAAGCTCCTTTAGGGAGGTTTTAAGACGGGATTATATAGCGGACTACTTTTGGGGCTACATGAAGGGGGATACAAGGACTTTAGACTGCAGCTCATATTAGGGTTAGGAGTATTCTCGCAACTAAGCGTCCTTCTAAAACACGCGAGCATCTAGTCCTTTTATAAATAGATATATGAGCTATAGTCTAAACTCCTAGTATCCCCTTTAATAACCCCTACAGTAGTTCCCTATATAATTCCCTATATTATTAACCCCCTCAAGGAGTTTAGACTATAGCTCGTATCGCAAGAGAGACTACGTAACTTTCAAGAAGCTAGACTTGGCACCCTGCAAGTCTGTACCGAACATAAGCCGTACCCCGGGATGTGCTGACTGGGCCATGACAGGTTGCCACGGAGGAAAATCAGAAAATAACAGAGGAACGTCTACCCTAAACCCTGAAACCGAAGCCCAATAGACCAGAATCCCTAAGCCCTAAACCTCATCCAGAGGAACATCTTGAGCAAAACAGGGGCCCTCAGCAGGCAACCAAGAACGGATTGTAAGGAACACTAGCAGGTATATTCCGATTTTGTTCCTACTATGGTTTCCTGTTGTTGGGGGTTCTCCCCTTAACAAGACCATCCCTAGGAACCTCTGAGAAAACCCTAAACCCTAAAGCGTGTCACACCCTAAACCTTGGGTACTGCCCCCCCCAGTAACAGTCTATATAAGGGGTCCTATCAAGGGCTATATATGTCCATAGTATAATTAATATCCAACTGTTANNTACCCAACCTAAGCCCTAAACCCAGTTGCACTTTCTGAGGGTGCACAAACGCTACATACGCGTGTACATACACATAGATCTACAAAAGAGCGGCCGCCACGTTCATCATCGTGAATGGAGGACCTTTCGTGTCCTTGCATCTGAACCACAAACCCCAACACCTAAACCCTAAA
>CAJNIZ010008454.1:0-14440 GCA_905231905.1 Symbiodinium pilosum
TAGTAATTACCTGGACCCTCCAATGTAGTTCCTTTTGAGTTTGGTATGGTTTTTTGAGTTAGCATTCTAATTATAGGACCAGCAAAAATAAAAGGTACTACATTGGAGGGTCTCGGTAGGGTTTAGGGCTTATCATTCTGGAGTTTGGATGTCAACCGTGTATGTATAGGTATGGGTACTTTGTTTCAAAAATCAGCAGGAACCTTGCAGGGCAAGCATGTGAGAACCAAACATGGCTGAAGAGAAGGATGGCGGCCCTAGCCTCATGAAGCATCCCAGTTCGCGCTAGCTTGCGTAGGTTCAACAGAAATCACACTACCTGGACCCCTAAAGTATGTAGAATAATGGCCCTTTGGGCTATTTTTAGGGGTTTTGGGCTGTTATTTTACCTACTTTTGGGGTTTAGGTAGTCACCAGGACAGAGAGTACTGAAGCCGTAGGCAAGCACCAAGGGAGGCTACAGAGCTACAGACTGAACCCTGTGCCCTCAGCACTAAACTTAGGGTTTAGGGTTCAGGCAGGGTTCAGGGCTTTTGGATTATAAGGTTCAGGGTTTAGGGCTCAGGGTTGGGGTGAACTTGAAACCCTACACCCTAAACGCGGAACCCACAACCAGAACCTGGAACTAAACCCTAAAGCTGACCCCTAAGGGTCCAAGCACCTAATGATCATATACTTACCCAAAGCCTGTACTATAACTATTGGTCACATGGCTTTGGGAAGTCGCAAAGCCTGAACTTGCAGGCCAGGGCCTTCGGGTTTTGGGCTTTTATACCATTCCCTACGGGTCCCAGGACCCAAATAATAGGGTTGTAGGGCCCAAATACAATCAATATTATAGTAGTGGGCCCTAAAATTCTATTATTTGGGTCCTCGGACCCTTACGGTAGCTTGGTATGTTAGGAGGATGCTTGCGATCCTTACCCCTAACATTTCACCCTGGCTGCATGCATGTGATAGTCACGCGGTCCTACTCTTGCTGGTCTTCTTATTGTATAGTAAAAGTATAGGGATAAATAAAATGCTCATAAGCTGCACAGTAGTGGCTACCAGCAAGGTTTTCCCCATGACGAGCACGCCATAAATCTCAAACCCAAAGCCTCAAACAGTAAGCCAAAAACCGGGGCACTACACACCACGCCCTCTACCCTCCCCGAAACTAACGCTCAACCTAGAAAAGGACCCTATTAATACTACTGTTCTTTAACAAGGGGCTTTATGAGTTCTATTTGTTTTGTAATACTTCTGGGGGATGGATCCTAAATCTTAAGCCAGGCCGCATAAACGACATCTTCATCGGCCGGAAGTTCCGGAGAGGTATTGGCTCAGGAGTTGGCGATTGCAATTCCGCTTTCAGCAGCCTGTGCTTGAATGGGTTTAGTAGGTTTAGGGTTTAAGGGTTTAGGGGTTTAGGGTTTAGGGAGGTTAAAGTTCGGGTTGAGAGCTCGCATGTCGCATGCTCAGAATCATGCACTATGTCAATTAATGTAAACGAGGAGAGAGAGAGTGTTCTCTGAGGGGTGAGGGGAAGGAGCCGAGCCCTAAACCCTTAAAGCGAGTGGCTTTGGTTTTAAAGGGCTTGGGCCTTGGGAGTTGGAAAGAACCTTCAGCTGTCCAGCTAATATCTTTGAATAACAACTCAAGATGCTGTAAATCCTGGGTTGCTGTTAAGGAACTGAATTTAAGAGACCATATTGGGGAACCCTATTCATTATTATGTATGTCGGTTATGGAAACTGGATCTAATTTCTTTAACAGCAACCCAGAATCTGCATCTCGTCGCCTTGAACTGCTCGGGGTCACGGGGAAGAAGGCACTTCAATGATCAGGTAGTGCAGGATTGCATCCATAAGCTACAGCTACCAGTGCTTCACAGAACAGGGGCGATCTCGCATGGCGTACTGGTGACAGAACCACCCTAAACCCTAAACCCTAAACCCTAAAACCCTAAAACCCAAAACCTAAAGTAACCACCACTAGGAATCCTCAGGCCACTCTGAGTATGTCATTAGGGTTTAGGGTCAGTTTAGGTTTCAAGGTAAGATCATCCCTGGGGCCCCCATTTACCTAAATAGTAGGTTACTGGGATATGTAAATGTAAGGTATAACCCATCATTTAGGCAACTGGGGCCCTAGGCCCTAGGGAATAGCCACAAAGCAAACCTAAACCCTAAACCTTAACCCCTACCTAACTTGGCATCTTCTCAAAACTCCAAGCCGCTAAGGATCGCCCGAATTTGACGGGGTGGTCTACAGGGCCCCTATAACGGATTGCTCCGGTTTAAGTGTATTGCTTGAACTTTCGTGTCCAGGGTGTTGGTTTAAGGTTTGGGGAGAGAAGTTCGAACTCCTCGTCACCCTACCGCCATGTTCATGCAGAATCAAGCGCGAAATGGCTTGGACAGTCACACAGAAAACAGCTTCGGGCATTGAATGTACCGGCCATAATACAGCGCGTAAAAGGGAAAGCTTAGCTGAACCTGGGATTCTGGGATCATGTGAGCTATATATAATCTAAACCCTAGTATCTCCGTGAATAACCCCTATAATACTGCACTATATAAGCCCCTAAATAAACCCCTTTTGAGGAGTTTAGACTACAGCTCTCGTAATGGGTATGTACAATCTAGATATTCCCTTGTTGTGAGGGGACGCGCGTGCAGGGCTTCTTATCGGCGCGAGGTGATTACTACGCAGTCTGACGCCCCTAAACCCTAAACCCTAAACCCGAAACGCTAAACCCTAAACCCTACACCCTAAACCCTAAACCCTAAACCATACACCCTAAATCCTGAGCCCTAAACCCTAAACCGTAATTCCTAATGAGGTGTGTGTCTCATCTGCTTTGTGATGGCTTGTCTGCCGTGGCCATGAGCTTTGAACTGCGCAGGTTTCTGACTTTAAGGGTTACCTGCCCCGAAACCCTATACACCTCCGGACCCTAAACCCTAAGGGTTTAGGGTTTAGGCTAAACCCCTATACCCTAGATGGCTGACTTTCCCTAATCCTAGAAGCCCCTAAGCCCTGAGCCAAAAAGAATGCATACCTTCAACTCTTGACTTTCCATAAGCCCTAGAGTTCCGATGTTGGGATTTGGACTATCAGCCTCAGTATAGATCAGGATCTAGGAACTTTTTGCGGCTACTGTAGGAGCTGAATCATTGGAACAGGATTCTGGGACACATCATACTAAATTTGCTTAAGGGCTAGGGTACCCTAAACCCTTACCCTTAACTCATACTATAATCCTTTCAGGGTTCGGATACGACTGTGCGTCTTAAGGCTTCTACAGTGCCACTCCGCCGTCAAGATGTGGCTTGCCATCAGTGCTTCAGGCTTTACCTGCAAACCCATTTAGCTACAGCGTAGTAGTAACAACCCACTAATTCGTAGGGATAAGCCAATAAATCTGTAGGCAGTTGAGGTTACTGGACATGTGCAGTGCTCCAGTCTTTGCATTTCCATGCTCTGAACACGTACTACGGCTGATGGTAGAAATCATACACAGCACATCGCTACTAGACGACCGTCATTGCCAAGGATCAGAATACTTATTAAACCGTGCAGCATGCGAAGCGTGGGAATATGACAGTCAACGAGGAAAGCGAGAAAGCGTAGCCGAACCCCCCCCGCCTATGACCCCTAAAAGTCCATGAAGATACATAGGTAGAGTTTTCCCGGCTCCGAGCACAAGAAGCATAAGTTCAACATCTAAAAAAGCGCAAGCCCCGCCCACGCAAGCCCTAAGCAACTGTAACAAACAAGAGGCCTACAAACAGTAACTTGATAATACCTAGATACCGTAAACCCTAGACCCTAAATCCTAAACCCAAAAAGTCCTGAATCCGAAACCTAAACCTTAAGCCCAGGAGCTTGATTACCTTTTCGACTTGTGGGAGAAGGCCTTCTCTGGTGGCCTTCCTGGCAAGGAATCAAGGTTTCACTTTCTGTGGCTTAGGCTTTATAAGGTTTTGGGTTTAGGGTTTCTAAGGTTTTGGGTTTTGGGTTTATGAGGTTCTGGGTTTAGGGTTCAGGGTTCTGTTTGATATGGGGGTTTACCAAACTTAGTGGTGCCATTGCGGGGGTCCCCATAATAAAGATTATAGTGTTTTGGGGTCCATATTCTATTTAGGGAAACTACCATATGGGGGCTATTTTCCTGCTGTAAGGCATATCGTCTAAGGTATAAAGTTTAGGGTTTGGGGGATCAAGTTTAGGATGTAGGTTGCAAGTTTGGGGTAAAGGGCATACAGTTGTTTAGGTTGCTAGGCTTAGGATAAATGTTATATGGTTTAGGGTTTAGTGAATAAGGTTTTGGGGTTAGAGTCCAAGGTCTAGGCGTAGGGTTTAAGGCGTGTGAAGGTTTAGGGTGTATGTTCCCCCTTAAGTAGATCGACTATGACTTTGGGTGTATTACAATAAGAACCCCATATCCCTCATATTCTATCTACTCAAGGGGGACTATAGGGCTTAGTGTAAAAGTCGATGGAACCCTTAGGGATAAGTGCAATGTTCAGATACTCGCCATGATTCGCATATTGCCAAAGGCTTGGCCTAAACTCAAGGCCCAAAACCGTAAACCCCAGATCCTGTGGGCTTAGTGAGTTGATTCCGCAGGGGAACATCATGGGACCACCCATGAAAGAAATTGGTGAGAGCCTCAATCCTAAACCTTGCGCCTTAGAGTCCTGAGTTCTCAGACCTGAAGCATAGCCCTTACCACGTATTGGGGCAATCCTACATGTTTGGGGTAAGGACCTTGCAGTGTACATGTATTTATAGAGGTGAATATGTGTGTATATGTATATATATATATATGTGTGTTTATGTGCGTGTGTATAAATATAAATGGGTAAATAAATACATGAATAAATAAATATATAGGTGTACTCGGTCCCCAAGGCAACAAGTAGGCTAAAGAAGCCCGGTCGTCGACCCACAACCTCAGTGGACTTCTGCTTCTGGCTTACGTTGCACCAAAACTAACCTCAAACTCAAAATCCTAACGCCTGAACTCTAAACCCTAAACCTTAAACCCTGAACCTGAAACTGTTAAGCCTGAAACCCTTAAACCCTGAGTCGTAATACCTAAGCTCTAAACTTTTGACCTTAGACCCTATTCCGGCATCCCTGAACCTAGAATCACAAGTCTGCTTGGACTTTTAGGGTTTATAGGGTTTAGGGTTTAGGGTTAGGAAGTCTACTTGTAGCCCCCTAAACATGAAATAGCCCCATGATTTAGCCCCCTTATGAACCCACTTACTGAGTCTTCCTGACCCAAACCCTAAACCCTAAACCTAGCTACTTATAAAGTCCCCCTGACCCTCCAGGTAAGCCCAAAGCCCGCCAACCCAGCCTTGTAAGCAGAGGAAGGAAAGTGGCGAGTAGCTCCTCACAGGGGCTCCACGCACGTACGCTTTCAGGTTTGGAGTTTAGGGTTCGGAGTTCAGGTTTTCAGCTGCAGGGCTAGTGCGCGGCTTGGAGTTTAGGAGTTTAGTTTGCTTGTTTGTCAGGAGTTAGGTTTTGGCTTCTTGTCGCGAGTTAAGGGTAAAGGGCTTAGGAGTTTGGATGCAGAGTCAGAAACCCCTGAAAACTTCAAGCTAGAATATGACAGGATACTCTGTGAGACTCAATAGGAAACTCTGTGTAAGTGTTAGGGCAAGCGCTCGTCAAAGGAACCGTTCAGAAGAGCTTTCTCTTTCTGTGGTCTGCACACCCACAGCCGAGGCGGGCGAACGATGGCGTTTAGGTAATTCAAAAGGTAATTCGAAGAGCATGCCCAATTGCTGGATCAGCGATGAGCTCGACACACGTTGTGGGCCCCGCATGTGCTCCGCAGGAAGATCTCAAGGAAAACACGTCTGCAGCTGATGACTTTGCACAGTTCAGTTTTATGTAAGGGGCTATATTAGGATTACTTAGGGAATATACCCTAAATCCTACATGTAGAATCTTGTGCCCCTGAAAGAACACTTGGGGATCTTCATGTATTACGGCAGCCGGGACGGTAAACCAGGTAGCTACCTTACCTGGACCCTCCCCAAGTAATTAGAGTATTCAGAATACTATATTACTGATATATGTATATATACAGATATGTATTACATATACTATATATAAGAAATATGATATCATGTATTACCCGTATAATCTGACAACATAATCTAACACATATATATATATACATACATACATATTGCATATACGTTGCATATACTTACGATCTTTGAAGGTGTGCTGGGCCATGATTTTCCTTCTTTCCAAACTTGAAAACCAGGTCAAGCCCTCAAGGCTAAACAAAAACCTGACAGGGTTTACAATTAGAGTTCAAAGTTTAGGGTTTCATGTTCAAGGTTTTCAGGTTAAGGGTTTAGGGTTGAATGTGTAGGGCTCAGATCATAGAAGGTTCAGGGTTCAGGGTTTAAGCTTCCAGTACCATCCTATAGGGTGGAGGCTACGACATCGCCCCAAGCACCTTACGCTTTGGGAGCTATAGCATCGTGCGCTGGAGTCCTGCAGAATGCTTAGTATCTACCATAGACAACCGTAGTATAAAATGTTTGGGTCAGTCAGAATGCAAAATGCCTACAATTTGGGTATTCAGACCCCTTGGGGTAAATGTAGGAAGCTTCTAAAAGTTTGAAAAGACGTAAATCGTCATTATTGTGGCGTGCTTTCTGGCTCAGAAATCGGGAACGACTTGCGGTTGCTGCCGCAGGCCATAACCGTAACCCTCGCTTTGCCAGGAGCGGACGCCAGTGCCGCCGACCCTCTTCAAGCGGCCCTCCCGGACCCCGCTCTAAACCAAGCCGAAATTTGCATGTGCTTTTCAAGCGAATCCTCCTGCAAAGGAAAAAACACTTGAAGGATTTTTGCGCGTCCACGACTCCCCCCTCAAACAGCATCATGAGCGCGGACGTTTTTGAAAACTAGCCCGAGGCCCATTTGGGCCCGGGCATCAACAATTGCAGGTTGGAGCGGGCCTCAGATTGGAGCAGTGAGCCCCCATTGATGCTGATGATGCTGGCCCGCTTGTCCAGCATCATCAGCATCACTGGGGCTCCGTTTCACCAATTGGAAGGTATCAGGCTGCAGTATGGAGCAGAGGCAGTCCGGATGCCGGTTAAAGGAGCCCTTTTATGCTGGCTCTTGGCATTATTGCACAGGTTTTACGTCAAAGCTTGATTGGTGGTGTTTGCGGATTGTTGATGGTTTATCGCAGCTCTTCATGCACAGTTGATGTCTAATATTTAGGGCCTAGCGGCAAGTGCTAGCCTGGCAGCCTCAATGCTCCTGATTGGGATGAAATGTACGAAAAAATGATTTTCGTGCTACGCGGGATGGTCTTGTTGAAAACAAGCTCAAATGGGGTCCCGATTACGTTGATGATGCTCCCGTAATTAAGAGGGGGGTGGGGCGAGAGGTGGGAAGGGGGGCGGGGGAGGGGGGCGCGCACGCGTGCACGCACGCACGCATGCACGCTTGACGCGCGCGCCTGCTGACCACCCCCGCTCCGTGCGCCAGCACCATCAGCACAATTGGAACCGCAGTTTCACTTAATTGGGACCAGGAGGAAACCCAAGAAAAGCCATCAAAACTACTTGCCTACCCGGCTTGTGCCAGAGGTTGAGCACTGAACCGCTGCACGGCTCTCTCTTCCTGCTGCCTGGGGTTGCCCGCCCCTAGGCGCAGCTTCTTCAATACCTGTGTAAACTAATTAACATAATATGCTGAAGGATAGGAATATCGATTGGTTTTTGTACCTATCAAGGAGAATCTACTCAGGGGGATTAGGAAGCATCTCAACCTAAGCGTTTACCTGTATTGGTACGGATTCTTCTTGCAAGGAAGTGACAATGCCAAGAGTCAAACGCTTCTCAGTATCAGGGTTTCTTAGCTACGCAATGCGCCCGGAAGGCATAGACCTCGACCTCCAAAGCACTTGCAGCGTAAGTCTGCAACACCCTTTCTCTGTCTCAGCCCTTCCAAATGCCCAGGAACCATAAACAACGATCCTGAATTCACTTCTGCAAAATCCCAAACCAGGATCCCCCAACATGATTCCCGTGTATTCCAGTGTATTCCCTGGGTCCCTAAACCCTAAACCCTGAACTCTAGAGGGCCTCCCTTTTCCAGCCAGCCTGGTCGCCGGCTGCTCTGAGATCTCGTCTTATGCCTCTGTCCAGCTTTTTGACCAAGGCGTGGGGGATGTGGCAATAGGCGCATGAAGCTCCTCGACAGGTGTACCCTCCAGGAAACTAACATGAAAACCCCCAAAAAAAGACACTATGAAGATTACTGCCCCTTTTAAAGGGACTCTATGGGCTTCCGTGTTAGTTTGGGGGACTGTAGAGGGTTTGGGGTTTAGGATTTAGGGTCGGCGAAGACCCTGGCCTCGATTTAGGGGCTCATTGAACATTCGGGTTTAGGGTTAAGCATTACCTTTAACAGAGAAAGTCCTACCCTGGACTCATTTATCTACAAACACAGAACTCGTTAGCGCTACTTGTCGAACCTACCCCAGAGTCAAAAACGCCCAACTCATAAACTCTACGCCCTAAACTCTTAACCCCACCGAAGAAGATCCTGTTGGGCATGGACCACCCTTGCCGATGTGCACGCATGGTCGTGCGCAGAAGTGAGGATGTCCGAAGCTACCCTTGCTGTAGGCCAGCCTGGGTTTCGGGTGTAGGGAGTAGGGTTTGGATTAGGGTTCGGGGTTCAGGATTAGGGTTTAGATCCCTTTAAATTTAGGATAGTATTACAACCTTGTACCCCACCCGCTGCTTAGGATGCCTAACTTCTTTGCCAGTACCTTCTACATACCATATGAGGTACCGTGCAACAGGGGCACTGTATGAGGATCTAGGTATATAAGGCCGGAGCTTTGCAGTACTTGGACGGCCTTGAACAATCTGCAGACACAAAACCTCACAGGTCTCATTGCAGAATGTTGGATATCCGAAAAAAACTTGAACAAGTACTATGGGAGGGGGGACTGACAATGATCAGAACACTGTTACAACTATCATAGCTGCACAAGGACCCTTACAAATTTCCCGCGTAAGAGCTGAATGTCTCTGGGATCCCCATAACCCAAATTTGGGACGCCCTGAGCTCGAGGCCCCAAAGTCCAACTCTTTCTCAAGAAAGCTCACTACTTCCTTGTTTCTGACTACCTAAACCCCAAAGTAGGTAAAATAATGGACCAAAATCCCTAAATATAGCCCAAAAGGCCATTAATCTACATACTTTGGGGGTCCAGGTATTCAGATATTCACAAGCCTCTGCGTCATCACAACAGGCGTCCGAAAAGCCCAAAACCAAAGCAGAGCCACTTTTTAGGGTCTCAGGGTGGAGGAATTGTGGTCTTGCGTACATAGCAGACCCTTACATAGACGTCAGCATATATACCCTTACATAGACGTCAGCATATATATGTATATAGAATAAGTATCACAGAGACCCCTTTTGGGAAATCCAATTCAGAAACCAAACCAGGGTGGGGTCCACAGGTATATCCTGCGCTGAGCCAAGATACGACGTGATTTCGGAATTCATTTTGTACTCCGATGCCTGGCAGCTGGAGCACTGCATGCTAACCAGATGGTTTAAGGTCTAGGGCTTATGGTCAAAATTCTTGTGTCGCTGGTCATTCTCAAGGGAGTTATCAAGCTTCCTTTGCTGGACTACGCAAGCTGAAAAGATTTCGAAGCCCTTAGACCTAAATCCTAAATTCAGGGCCTACGGTTGGAAGTGTCTAGCTTTCAAGTATGTGACTTTTGGGATTCTTCTGATATGGAAGTTTAGGGCTTCAAGAGATGCCTATGGGGGTTGTTCTACAGGTCCTTGTAAAGAAGGGACCATTGGGAATACACTTCCTTAAAGGGGGATCCTAACCAAACAGGGAACCTACAACTATGGCCATTTGATCTGTGGTAATTTTTGCCGCATGGATTACCGCAAAGCGGGGGGCTTTCACAAAGGGGCCCTAGGTTAAAACTTGCAATCATTCGGGTGCTGTCTTGGAACTTACATACTGAGGACCGGCTTTGGAAATTTCGGTCTTGGTCAAAACTGTCATGTGGAGAAAAAGTTTTGGCAATGCACGGTTGGGCTAAGTGATCTGGAAGCTACGAACCTTAAGCCCTCAACCCTCAACCCTAAAACCCTAAACCCACCCTGAAGACTAAAACCTCGAAAGGAGTTTTGGGACTGCCTCATGACTGCCATTGTCGTTTTCTTCCATGCGTGCGTCCTTCACCATGTCCTTCCATCGGTTCTGGTGTGACTCATTCTTGCCATTACCGTTCTAACGATGATTTGATTATTCTGATTTTTACCTTTACTTACTACCACGGCTATGAGAACAAAGGCGGGTAGTACTACTGTTGCAACTTTGTTTTGTTTTTCAGGGTTTACTTAAGCTTCGAGAACGGAAGGTGCTACGGATGCAAGGGACCTCTGACACCACCCAGGATCTCCAAACTACTGCAACTTCGGGAGGGAGCGGAACGGAACCCTGAACCGCGTGTCTCAGGAGATGCAAAATGTGCACAAGTGGACCATGCTTCAGAAGGATTGAGTTTTCAAGATTAGTGATAAAGAGTGCCTAAAAAACGGCGAAGACTTACCAATGATCTCCCCCATCACAGGAGCCATAGTCTAAACTCCTAGTATCCCCTTAATAACCCTATAATACTCCCCTATATAGTCCCGTATATAACCCACTTTAAGGAGTTTAGACCCTAAACCATATATATATATATATAGACCCCAAACCATGTATCCCCTATACAACCCCGTTTAAGGAGTTCAGACTGTAGCTCATACTGCAACCTGTAGACGAAGATCCCCGCAAGGACAGATCTCTGAAACCCTGAGCCCTAAACCCTGAATGCAGTGAGCAGAGGGCAGGACGTACTGACTAGACTGGGTTGCTGTTAGGGAACTTAAGTTCAGTTACCATAATGGGTACATATATATATATATATAGTTACAAATCCGGTTTCCCCACTCCATGAACTTAATTTAAGTTACATAACTTCAACTCAGTGAACTGATGGCCCAGTCTTGTGGCGCAGCTTCACCACTAAATCCCAGGGCTCACAGGTTGAGAGCTCAGGGTTCAGGTTTGAGTTTTAATGAGCCTAAACCCTAAACCCTAAACCGTGAGCTTCCCGGCATACTCCTGGTAGTTGGCAAGTTCTTCCTAAACTCTTTCAGAGAGGGCTGTCGCCCAGACCTGGCCGTAGGGCTTGACGTGCTTTCGTCTGTATTCTATGAACTTCTCCTGAAGCTCTTTTGAATCGGGTAGAGCATAGCCCAGAAACTTATGAACGGCATTTCGAATGCAAATGAGGAGAGCTGCAGAAACATCCATGTTTATGGTGCTTCTTGGCTGGTGCCACATCTTCTTGTCAGGTATTCACTCAACTTACTGACACAAGCAGCCTTTGGCTTCAGAGAAGGGCTTTGCCCTTTTCTCTTACTAGGAGAGTCTCATGATGATACAAAAGATCCCTTCCCAACGCTTTCAATGCTGAACCCCACCCTAAGGCCTAAACCTGAACACAAATGGCAGTCAAAGTCTGAAAAGCCAACGTCCTCCAGACCGGGTGGTGCAGCAACCCAAGGTGCATAGGCGTTTGGGCTCGCAAGACCTAGACAGCATAGATAACCTAGAGGGTTCAGGTACCCAACTAATGGGATATATGGTCCCTAGTACCAATCAAATTACAGTATTTGGGACCTGAAGGCCTATAATTTGGGTTCTTGGACCCTCAGGGTAACGCAGTTTATGGTCGGCTGCATCCGACTCAGTCCCATGTCAGCTCTTCGTATGACATGTCTCTCTTCCTCTCTTCAAGGGGGCGTCAGGTCTGTGCTTGCTTCAACAAGACCCTCAGCCTAGGCATTTACGCTTACGCCGGTTACGCCTTAGGATTAACGTAAGGTCAGTACCTGAACCCAAGAGTATGTAGAAGAATGCCCTTTTGGGCAGTTTTGGGGGCTTCGGGTCTTCTACCTACTTTTGGGGTCCGGGTAGGGTTAAGGGATCAGCGTTTAGTTTGTTAGATAGGACTGTGGCGGGCCCACGCATAACTCTGTTCTTTTATATAAAATGCTGTCAAACTGGTAAATTACTGTTGATGGAAGAAAACTTGCACCACCTAAGGGCTCTAAATTACTGTAATTCCTAGGACTTTAGGGACTGAAGGTGCTGCAAGATGTCCTCCATTAACAGTATTTCAGAAAACTCTTGCAGAAACTGGGCCGGAAATCCAGATATTCCGGGTTGGGGAGCAAAGCTTCGGGCCCTGGAGGCATGATAAGATAGAATAAATCATCTGCAATTACTCGAAACCAATAACCCTTCTAGTACCTGTAATTGTGGATACATGGCCTCTAGTAGTGGGTACTTACCTAGACCCTCCAAGGTAGTAACTTTTTGGTAGTCCTAGTAAGAATCCTCACCGACCGAAAACCATACCTAAACCCTGAACTATAAACCAAGCTCAAAACGATGAATTACATTGGAGGGTCCAGGTATGCTCCACCAAACTAACCTGCAAGCCCATATAGTCCCCTTTTAGAAGGACTGTAGTCTTTGTAGGGCTTCTTTTTGGGGAGTGTAAGCCCTAATTAGAGGTAAATGGAAGGCCTTGGCATGATGGCGCGGCTAGATGGGCTCAGTCTTTTTAAGTAGGGTTTAGGGTTTAGGGGTTTAGGGTCTAGGGTTTAGGGCCTAGGGTTGAGGGAATGTTTCAGACAGTCATCACAGATGGTCCTTGAAAACCCCAAATCATTGGCTGCAAACTACAACATAACAGCTCGTAAGACCAAACTAGGTTGATTTACAATGATGCGCAGACAATTGTATGCAAATAGCATACGCAAAAGGATTGCAAAATGGCTCTCTAAGGGTTCATTTTGGCGTGCTACTCTGTAGGTTGCTTGGAGGCTTGAACCATGCAGCTCAGGGTTTAGGGTTTCGGGTATGGGTTTAGGATTCAGGGAGCTGAGCTGTTCGAACCTCGGGGCCCCGGCAAAAAAAAAGGGCGCCGACAAGGACCATGTGAAGCAAGTTCCAACACCCTCAAAACGCCTAAACTGCGGACCCTAAACCCTGAACCCAAGCCCCTACAAGCACAACCCAGAAGCCCGAACGATAAGGTGCCAAGCGTCAAGCTCAGGCCAAATAACACACAACACCCAACTCCGCACAGGGAGTGCGGGAGTGGGTCTCAATAATAATCCCTGTACAATCCCCAGATATACGCCAATAATGGTACCTATATTCGTTGCCCCACTCCCCCTTCAGCACCAGTAGGAAAAGACTTTACATGAAACTCTGGAAATGAAGCGCTCTAAACTCCCCAAAGGGTACATGCAGTTCTCGGGTATATACTTGGAGCCCAGAGTGGCCCCAAATGTCCACTTCGGGGCCCAAGTATATACTACATGGACCTTCTGAAATCCCCCCAACCCCAAACTCTAAACCCACAGCCATGAGTCCGAAACCCTTGCAATGTAGGGGACACTCTCAGAATTCTAGCAGCCGGGATATGCTTCTAGGATCCTTGCTTCAGGGCTTAGTGTTCAAGGTTAGGATGCAGGGTTTAGGATATGGGGCTGGGAATATACAAGCCTTATGCATCTACTAAGGTAAAAGATTCAAAAACCTACACTCTATACCCTAAACCCCCAAGGTCAACCCAGGTGGGAAGAGAAAGGCCAACACACAGATCTTGTTTGTGGCTTTAGGGTTTAGGATATGGGGTTTAGGGTCGCACAGATCTTGGTTGTGGGGTTCTAGTCCGTAAGGTTTGGCCTCAACGCAACATGACATCCAACCCTAAACCCTAGGTAAGCCCTAAACCCTAGAACCCTTAACCCCTACACCCTATAAATCCGTAAATAACTCAGACTCCAACCTTATACCCTTATACCCCTAAACCCTACTCTAAATACCCTAAAGAACTTAAACCTTGATCCAACCAGGGACGGCTGCCTCCCATGCCGTTCTGAACCACTGGCAGCGTTGAGTTTAGAGCGTAGGGGGCGTTGCCTGTCTCAAGGGGGTATATCCCTATGAGAGATAAGGGCTATATAAGCTGTAGTCTAAGCTGCTTAGGGGGGTTATATAGGGCGTTATATTAAGAGACTACAACAGGGGTTATTAAAGTGGGTACTAGGCTCATATCGGGTTAGGGGTTTGGGGGTGAAGCCAGGAACTAATCCTATAGGAGCCAAGGCATTTCCCCAACAACGTACTGACTACAGACTTTAGGTCCTAGAGCCGGTATATGCTCCGGGTTTAGGGTTTAGGGAGTAAAATGGAAAGCCCCCAAAGAATGGGAACCTCAGGAATACATAGAAATATAAGGACCCTGGTAGGTGTATCCCCAGTATATTCCTTCTATATTCTTGAGGTTCC
>CAJNIZ010008455.1:0-14668 GCA_905231905.1 Symbiodinium pilosum
TCAACCCCAAACCGTAAACCCTAAACCCCAACCCCTAGCCCCTAAACCCTTCCCGACTACGAACCAATAAGCTATCTGACCCTAGAAGCCCAGGTACCCATATAGTAGGTCCTTGGGTTATAGATAGTATGAATCTAAATAGGGACTTAAAGGACAGGAACCCAATATATAGGTAAGTGGGCTTCTGGGACTTCATCAACTATTACAAGGACGCATTCTTCCGTCCATTGCCAGGGCGTGGTGGGGGCTTGTTACTACAGGCAGGGGCTTATGACGGATTGCCTGACATATTACTAGTATTTCACGATTCCTCTAGTTAGCACTTGGCTAGGGTTTGTGGTTTTCGGGGTTTAAGGTTTTTGGATCTGAAGCAGGCTGGGAGCACTTAGGTAGACCATGTGGGTTTAGACACGCGCATCGCACAAGTGCAGGCACGGCAACGGATGTCCTGTCCAGCAAACTCGACCCCAACTTTGGAGGCAGTCAGGCAGCTATCCACTACCACGACTCGATAGTTTCATTCGCTCCCAACATCACAACAACAATATCAATCAGTCACACTCATGGCATGCAAGTCAAATTCCGAAACTCTCACTTGAAAGCTTGCAAGACCTCACCTCCTCACTGGACTCACATGCATTGTCCACACTCACAGAGCAGGCAGTGTCCACAGGCACGACCCACCAGCACATGCAGAGGGTCCCCATTCAGCATGCAGAAGAAATTCGTCAGTCGAGCATGCAGATCAATGCTTTAACACCCGTTCCACGACCCACCAGCACATGCAGAGAGTTCCCAAGGGAGCATGCAGAAGAAATTCGTCAGTAACCAGACCACGACATGCACATGCACTGTGAGTTTAGGGTTTCCCTCTTGAGTCTTTGTTGAATAGTGATGTTTTGGGGCATGTACCCTCTCAGGCCCAAAAGAGCCCCGTAAACCCTGGCCTGAAGTCTTTACCCTAAGCCCTGGCGTAAACCCCTAACCCCAAACCCTGAACCCTTAAGCCTGCAGAAGGGTAAGCCTGAACCCTAGGTTTAGGGTTTAGACCCTTAACCTCAATCCTGGAGCCTAGGCCCTTAACCCTGGCCTAAACACTAAACGCACCACTCTAAAGCCTAAACCCAAATTCAAAACACTATATCCCAGGGTTATCAGAGTTCAGTTAGAAAGAAGAAGTTAAAGGTTACTGGATAGGATTTCTGTGGCTACTATAAGACCATGGTTTAGAGGGTCGAGGGGTTGCGAATATAGTTTCAAAGTCACCCCGGCCCAAAACCTCTTACGCAACATTCATGCCCTCAATAAGGAGACCAAATCTCTTTCAACCCGCAGCCTTTTACAGAGTGAACCGTGTCACACGCACAGCCTTCAACCCCGTGACGGCCCACTGTACAGTAATCAAAACGATGTGCAGCACATGGGGTACATCTGCGGGAGTACGGGGCACCCAGCAGCAGACTTCACTGGAGAAACCTCCTCAACAAAAAAGCCCCAACCACTTTAAAAATGCGGCCTAGCTTCCATGAGCTGTGCCATGTAGATGTGCGTGAAGTTCCCAAGCTAATCCTCAATTGGTTGCAGCCGTTGCTTAAAGCATGCGTGGCTGATAAGGTTTAACTTGTCCAGGATTATGGTCAAAGTTACTTACGGGTGGATAGTCGGGAAACGTGTTTTTCTAAGGATAATGTTCCCTTATTCCCTACTTACCACCAGGAAGTTTAGGGTTCAGGGTTTAAGTTGGATAGGCGGGTAGTCTAATGTCTGAACCCTCACCCTACCCCTGAAAACCAGTAGAAGGACTCCATCAGGCTCTCATGCCTCTCATGGCAGTCTATGGGACACCCCACCTGGAAGCTACTGACCTGTAGGGTTTAGGGTTTAGGGCTTTAGAGTTTAGGGTTTAGGGTTCAATAGCCCTAAACCTTAAACCCTATACGGTAAGTCCTATACCTGAAACCCTATACCCTGAGTCCTAGACCCTACATCCCAAGCAAGGTCTTGCAAAAGCCGGATCCTACTTGGCGAGGGTACATCGCTTGGTTCATGGTTTAGGGTATCTTGGACATTCTTGGAAACCAGCCCCCAACCACCCTGTGCCAGCAACATATATTCGCAGTACCACTGTACTAGTACAGATTAGGGTCCAGGGGCACAAACAAAATTTCTTGGGCATGTGTTCTATGCAAATGGCGAGGTTGCCTTTTTCTCATGAGTGGGGGATTATGTAATACTTATAATCCCTATATTACCACTATATATCCCCTATACTCCCTATAGTTCCATTTTCTCTTCAAGTATACCCCCTTATGTACCGCCAAGGCTTGCGGAACGCAACCAGAAAGATCGGCAGAAGGGTAACATCCTGAAGCCTCAAGGCTTTAATCCATACAGTAGGCAATAGAATGGCCCAACAATTCCTTTTAGGATACCTAACTTTATGTCTAATATCTTCTACTTACAAAAGTAGGTACCCTCAAAAGGGGTCGGGCACAGTAAACCCCAAACACTGTAACACAAAGGCCTAAAACCCTAAACCCCGAAATCCTTAACCTAGGTCCCTGAGGGTATAGAGGTCTAGGTAGTGTGACAGCATGGCTGCTTCGAGTACGCCCTCCCGGCCCAACACCGGCAACTCAACATTGACTGCAACCGGTAACCCCAATTACCTACAGTCCAGGGTTTAGGATTTAGGGTTTAGGGTTCGGGGTTCAGGGTTTGGGGTAGCAGGGTTGAGGTTTTAGGGTTTATTTAGTTACCCTTCAGTTACTCGGTATACGGTATGACCAAAAAAGCTCTAGGTGATGGGGGTTTCAACACCGAATCTCTGATTTGTGGATCCCTCCCAGTGATAACCCCCTTACGTGGACCCCGAAGTATATAGAATAATGGACGTGTTAATCATTTCAGGGGTTTTGGGCCATTGTGGTTTCCTGCTTTGGGGTTGTGAAGATTTTTTACGGGGTCAGGGTTATTTCATATGGCGCGGCGCGCTACGAAACTCTAAGAACTCAAGTGAAGGCCTGGGTTGGACCCTAACACCCTTGGAAAAAAAAATAGTATATAGGGTCCCTTATTAAAGCCATTAGGGAAAATATCGAATATCCCAGGGGCCTACCCAGAGGCAGCCCCCAACCCTCAAACCCTAGCACAGTGCCGGCTTGAGAGCCCTGAACTAAAGAAACAAACTCCAAATGTAGACCCATGATTAATAAACCCCCCTCCTTTTAAGGACCTAAATAGTAGGGTTTAGGGTTTAGGGGTTTAGGGTTTAGGGTCCTATTATAATCCCTATTAAGGGGAGGGGGTTAATTAACCATGGGTCTGGGTTAATCCCCAAACCCTTTAAACCCTAAACCCGTAAAGGCGATAGACCCCAAAAATCCTGAACCATAAGCCCTGTAGAGATGCCAAACCCCGTAATCGATGAACCCTACACCCTAAACTTCCCAAACCCTAGAACCCACCCCTAAAACAAACCCTAAAATCCCATACGCGAATTGTCCCATATCCCTTTAAGCTCTATTAAGCCTGTCAGCCCAACACCAAAACCCTAAAACCACAAACCCTTAAGCCCTAAACCCTAGACCCTACATGCTAATGCTTAAACCCCAAACCCTAAAACCCTAAACCCTAAATACCCTAAACCCTAACTACCCCTTAAACCAAAAAAAAGCTCAGGTTCGAGGCGACCTTTCCGAAGCTCTGCGTGGAGGTCCACGATGCCATCCCATAGGAGGCCGTCCCCGAAGCAGCCATGGTGGGGAGCTGTCTAGGGTTCAGGGCTTAAAGCGCAAGGTTTAGGGTTTAGGGCTTAAGGTTGAGGGTATGGTTTGGGGTTGAGGGTTTAGGGCTCAAGGTTTAGGGTTTAGGGCTTGAGGCTTAGAGTGCAGGGTTTGCGGTTGAGGGAGTCCCTAAGGCCCTAAGGGAGGCCAGAGAGAGAGAGAGAGAGGTAGAGAGTCTGGTATACAAAGGGTTTATTTAGGGTTCAGGATGGTTTAGGGTTCAGGGTTCAGGGGTATATGAGCTATAGTCTAAACTCCTAGTATCCCCCTTAGTAACCCCTATAGTAGTCCCCCATATAATCCCTTATATGACCCCCCTTTAAGGAGTTTAGACTATGGCTCATATGGTTTAGGGTACTTTGGTATCCTTTACAGTAGTACTCGCTGCTTAGCCTGTGGGTGAATCCATGAGAGCTGTATAGTTTGGACCCTTCGGTTTCAGAGATTACCTGTGGATCCAATAACCTACGGTTTAACCTACAGTTTGGTAGTAAGTACCCGTTAAGTAGTAAGTATAACCCATAAAACTGTAAGTTATTGGGGTTGGCCTTTAGATCCTTGAAAAATATTCGTATAAATGGGTCCCTATAAAGCCAGTAAGGGAAAATCTTTAAGGAACTCACAAGCCGACCCAGAAGATTACCCAACCCTAAACCCTAAACCCTTAACCGTGTAAGTTATTGGGGTTACAGGTACCACCATGGGCTATTAGACCCTAGAATTCTCTATTAGAACCTTATTAAGAGTAGATTAAGGTACCTTAAAGGTCTAATAGCCCATAGTGGTAGGCTTCACCTTTTTTTTTCGAGAAGTTTCGCAAGTCCTGACCATCTACGAGCCATGTGCTGAGTTTGGGGGGGAGGGGGGGGGCTATTGAGGTTATATAGGGGTTTCCCAAAATTAGGGGTACCTTATTGGGGTCCCCATAATAAGGATTATAGTATTTTGGGGTCTATATTAGGGTCCCCTTATTTTGGGAAACTACCATATAGGGATAATGGAAAAAATGGAAACTATACATTGGGGTTATACTGGGAGAATGGAAAAGAAAATGGAAGCTACATTTTACGGTTTAGGGTTTCGGGTTCAGGGATTAGGGTTTAGGGTGGCCTTCTGGTGCTAAGGAACCCTTGACCTGATAACAAAATCCAAATATCTACCTGAGCCAAAATGACAGGCACGGAAGTCTGGGTTTGGGGTTTCAGAGCTTTGGGGTGTTAGGGTTTACAGTTTAGGATTTAGGGCTTAGCGTGTAGGATGTAGGGTTTAGGGACTTAGGGTCGAGGGTTTGAGGCCGTAAACTCTGGACTCAAACCGAGGCCTCAAGCCTTAATCCTAAACCCAACATCCTTCAGTTACCCTTAACCCAGAACCTTTGGACCTTAACCCTAAGCCGCAAACCCCAAACCCGAACCCCTAAATCCCAAACCCCGAGACCAAAAATCACAACCCAAAACCCAAACCGTTTAGTTGGAATCTCGGATGGGCTCGGGTGGGGCATGGGCAAACAAAACAAACGGAGGTGCCTCTTTGCGTACTTGGAGGGGTATACGCAAGGTATATAGGATGTATAGGGGTCCTTTGAAGGGGAAAGTTATAGGTGAATCACATGCATGTATGTGTGTACATATGTATAGAGACAGTGTTTAGGTTTACAGTCAGCCGACTTAGTAACTACACTACGAATGGCAATACCTACGTAGAACTATTCCTGATTTTTATGTGGCTTGTATAGGCTATACTTACTCAGTCCACCCCTTAGCCTCCAAGTAGAGCGTGGCATGGAACGGTATGTTTGAAGCGCGACGGGGGCACTACAAAGCAGCCTACGTACACTCTACTCTTGAAAATATATTAGGTTCCTCTCCTTAAGTCCCGATATGAATGCATACATCTATAACCCAAGAACTATATATGTGCACCTGGGCCAGGGTTTTGGGATTTTTGCTATGGAGCCTCTGCGCATAATCCTAGGATCGCTATGGAGCCTGTGTAAATTAATTCCACCTATGCATAAGCAAATACATACCATAACTGTATGAGAACCCTACTTAGAAGCCTATGTGCATAATCCTAGGATCTGCTATGGGGCCTGCGTATATTCAGCTTATGCATAAGCAGATACATAACTTAACTATATGAAAGCCCTACAAAAACCTCGAAAATACTTATATTTAACAACGCAGGCCCCATGACAAACCCTTCTGTTGGAATTCGCGTTTAGGGTCTGGTGTTTAGGGTTTAGGGTTCAGGGTCTAGGGTTTGGGATTAGGATTTATGGCATGTGGAGTTCTATGTTAGTAGGGGGCGGGTACTGCCTCTTTCGGATGCACCGCCTTCAGAGAAATTTATGTGGGGTTTTGGCCGGGCGCAGGTTGCCCACCAGGAAACACACCCATGGCCAACTTACTTCAACGGTGTGTCTATGGCTTCGGGTTCAGGGTTTAGGATTTGAGGTTTAGGGCTTAGCGGTCAAACTAGCCCTCCATTGTGCATACCCGCATCTGTGAAGCAAGCTCAATCAGTGATTCCTGGTACGCCACCAGCCCTCATACCGGAAGGAAACCCTTCCTGTTTAAAGGGACCCCTAATATACTATAGTAGTTTCCATTTTCTTTTCCATTATCCCTCTATATCTCCAATATAACCCTATGTAACCCATTATAGTGGTTTCCATTCAGGTCATGGAAACAGAAATCGACTGCAGACGAATCAAAGTCAATGCTTGACTGCGTGGTTTACGGTTGAGGGTTTGGGGTTTGTGGTTTAGGGTTTAGGGGTTAAGGGTTGAGGGTTTGGGGTTGCGTTCAGGCTGCATGCTGCCGCTCTGATGTGACAACAAACTCTCAGACTGCGGTAGAGGTTGTCTGCATTCTGTTTGTTGGGTATCCAGAATAATGAAGCCGTACTATCCAGAGGGCCTAACCGTGGAAGCCACCCAGAAAAAAATGGGGCAGAATTGAGTTCTGGCCGCGGCTCCTGACAAGGTGAGAGGAGCCCATCCCATTAGCATATGACGCAGCCGCAAAGGGAAAGAGTTTAGATTTTAGGGCTCCTTTGCGTGTCTTCCTGAACCCTCCCATGCGCGTATTGGACCTCCAAATCTCTGTAAAAGGAGGAAGTCCCCCGAATTCACTGATCAGTGGGTTCATGTGAGCCATAATCTAAGCTCCTAGCATCCTCCGGAATAATCCCTATAGTAGTCCCTTATATAGTCCCCTCTGTAAGCCCATTTAAGAAGTTTAAACTATGGCTCGTGTAGTGGGATAAAGACAAGTGGGGTGAGGTGACAAGCAGAGCTTGTCTCTAAACTTTAGGCTTTGAGGCTGAGGGTTTAGGATCTAGGGTTTAGGTCTTTGAGTTGTTTGACGCATAGTCCTCTGCAAGCTTTATAGTTGGGAACACCTACAGGGCTTAGGATCTACCTGGAGCCCAAATGTAGGTAACATACTAGCCCCCAAACCCTAAAACGGCCATGAACGTCATTATGATACGTACTTTTGAGGCTCAGATACCCTAAACCATAAACCGCAATCTAGGTTGGAAAACCCATTGAAAAATGTTAGTATATAGGGTCCCCTATTAAAGCCGTTAAAGAAAATAACAAACATCCCAGGGGCCTACCCAGCAATCCTTCAACCCTGAACCCTAAACGGCTTAGGGTTCAGGGTCTATGGCTGGGGCATCCAAGGTCCCTGCCCACATAACATGTTCCGTGTACATTAAGGTTTGGGGTTTAGGATGTGTTTAGGGTTTAGAGTTTAGGGTTTAAGATTTTCGGTTTAGGGTTTAGGGTTTGGATGGGTTTAGGGTTTAGATGGGTTTAGGTGTACGGTAGGAGGACGATACTTGAAGGCGCAGGGAACTTAGTAAGTAGGTTAGAAATGCTGTCAGAAGCACAGAAATTTGGGTTGAGCTGCTTGTAACCACCTTTACTGAAAAATAAACCCTGAACAGGTATAAAGTCCTCCGCTCACAAAATTTCTATCCCAACGGATGACGAATCCCCTCCTGTCAAAGAAAATCCACAACCCCCAGACCTTCCGCTTGTACAGTGAGATAAGACGGTCTCTATTGGGCATGCATGGTTCTCCACAGAGTTTGGGGGATGTATGCAGAAAGGGAATGCTCCCCAAACTCTTCTTGACCCAAGGCCTATAACTTAGGAGGACCCCCCACCCTGTAACAGTGGTATAATGGGAATATAAGAGGACCCGAATATATTCTTTATTATCCCTTATCGTCACTGTTACTGGGTGGGGGATCCACCTAACCTATACCCCTAAACCCCAAACTTACACACCCCAGACCCCCAAATTCCAGGCACAAATTCTTCTAAAACCTAAACCCCTAAACCCTAAGCCCTAAGCCCCTAAACCTCTAAACTCTAAACCCCATTGGAGCCCGGGCGTTATCATCCTCGGCCGGCGTGATGGGCGAGACACGCGCCAGGAGAACCTCTGCATTGTTGGGGGGGGCTCTGGAAATAGGGTTTAGGGTCTAGGGTTTAGGGACGGGACCCTTGGGATAAGTAAGTAGGGGCCATCAGGAGATTGCAGAGGTCCTTTCCAGAGATTGTTCTTCATGATTATGAGAAAACTCCCTCGTCTGCCGCCTACAAGAGTTCAAGATCTAGGACACTGGGTTTAGGGTGTTAGGGTTGGGGCACTATTGGATAGATACATGCTTCCATTCTTAAGCAGCCTCTGCACATGAGACTTGGGCTGCAGGCGCGGTTTTTTTGTTTAAGGCGCCTCTTTTCCTCCAATCCAGCAGTCGGAAAAAACTCTTACAAGCAGGCGCTACCGACCGCGCCGGATGGATTTCGGGTTTAGGCTTCTCTGCAGGGACATCCTTGCGGTAGCAAATCACATCATTTTCCAGTTGAGTCTGTAATATTTGAGAAGTATGCTGATTGAACCCCTGACTCCGGAACCTTGAAGGGTAACTTTCATTTTCTTTTCCATGGCATTCTGGTTCTCTCTTATGGCTTTTTACTAGGTGGTCCCGATGCCTTGGGAAGACCTGCTCCAAAAGCTGCAGCAGCAGGACGGCCCCGGGGCTGTGGCGCTGCCCCGCAGTCCGCAAGAGCTCCCCGGCATCGTGCGCGTCATCCTCGCCACCAACAAGGAAGCCCTTAGTCGAGAAGGCGATGCGCGATGTGGATGCCGCGATGGCCGGCTGTCCCCCGGTTTAACTCGGCGCAACGTCTAGGGCCGTATGGCCGTGGCTGCCGGTGTTCGCCTCAGCGGGCACGCTCTGATGAGAGTCGAATTCCGACTGAACTGACCCACTGCTTTCCTAAACCTGGGGATCTACCTCACTGAAACTTGAATAAGGGGAGGCTTCAGAGTTTAGGGTTTGGTCGCGCGACCCTCCAAAAAGGACCCCATGTCTATCAAATGACTCTTCTTAGATTCTTGGGTCGTTTGTGTAGAGATGGGGGCTACCCAAATCCTCGTATTAAACTTAAAGTCAGAAAGCCAAGTGCAACAAAATTGCCTTGATTAACCCTCAAAATCCCCTCCCCCGAATAACCCCCTAGCAAACTGTATTCACAATCAACTTTTTCCAGATTATATGATGTATGTGACGGTCCTACACGAGGAAAACTCGCGATCAGTGTAGTTACTTGTTCCCTGCGGGTACAAGTAAGTAATCGTCATATACTTGCCGAGGGAAAGCCTACACTACAATTGCTGTTGTCAAATACGTACCCACGCACCGAATTCTTGGGCACTTGGCCCTAAACCCTCAACCCTAAACAAATGTATCCCATGCAGGGCTATTTCCGTCTGAAGGGACCTAATTCGTCAGCAATTTGACCCTTAGGGATTGCTTGCCGAAAGAGATTCGTACAATTTGACATCCAAGTGCTACATGCCATGAACTGGGGGACGCACCCGAAACACGCGTATCATCGTGGGTTCCACTCCTCCTCCTCCTCCTCCTCCTACTACTACTACTACTACTACTACTACTACCACCATCACCACGACGACGACTACTACTACTTCCTCTTCTACGTCTACCGCTACGTCTACTACTAGTTACGACGCCGACGCCGACGCTGACGACAACTGAAACAAAACAGCCAATACTCATTATTAGTTATTAGGACTTAAGGTTTAGGCTTCAGGTTTTCCGCGCATGCTCCTGCCCCCACACTACCACCTTGACCGGGTACCTACTTGATGAAGCTTATGTAAGGGCAATTGCGTTTAAATTGCCCTAAAAACCTGAACGATGGGGTCGCTGAACCCTGAACCTCAAACCCTAAGACTCAAACCCTAGACCCTAAACCTCATTCCCTGAGCTCCTAACCTTAAACCCTAAATCACCAACACACTCTCAACCCTGACTTTGGGCTTCCCCTTGACCCGGCTAAAACTCATCCTCAGCCTGAATCCTGGGAGCGACGTAAAGCTTACGGTTCCTACTTGGTTTAGGCTTTAGGGTTAGGGTTTATGGGTTTATGGTCTAGGGTTTAGGGTTTAGGGTTTAGGGTTTAGGTTTTAGGGTTTGGGTTTTAGGGTTTAGGGTTTGGGTTTTAGGGTTTAGGCTTTATGGTTCGGGGCTGCGGATTCAGGAGTTAGGGCGTAGGGCTTAGGATTAAGTAAGGTTTGATGCAAGGTGTTTGGGGCTCTGGGTCTAGAATTTAATTCAAACCACACACTAAACTGCGTAATAAGACTTGGTTGACCTTTAGAGACCCTTGAAAAATATCAGTATAAATGGGTCCCTATAAAGCCAACAAGGGAAAATATTTAAGGAACCCAAAGGCCTACCCAGAAGATTACCCAAGCAAGAAATCCACATGGTAGGCGCTACGTCAGCCTAGAATGGTGATCTCGGGTGTGTGGGTTGAGGGTACCCTCCCCACATGTCCTGACAAAAAACCTCTAAGCCAAAACTCCTGATGCTTGAACCCTAACACCTTGAACCTTCCACCCTAGACCCTGTGTGCCCTAGAGCTTTAGGGGTTTCAAGTCTAGGGTGGAAGCTCCATTTTCGGTCTGGCTTGCCTCTCCAAAAGATCCTCTTCCCAGGAGTTTAGACACCTCGCCCAAAGGCAGGGTTGATAGGGTTTAGGGCTTATGGCTTTGGATTTAGGGCTCAGAGGTTCCAGGGAGTTGGGATTTAAGGTTCGAAGGTTTAGGGATTAGGGTGATGATATAAGGCCTAGGCAACCAGGATTTCGGGTTTTGAGCTTTGGCATGGATGGCAGTTTCGCCTGATATTCTCCACAGGTCCTGAGGCAATCCTTTGTGACCCTTACTATCACCCGCAAAGCCCATAGCAACTACAATCAATATTCCTCATATAACGAACCCTAAGGGTCCAAGCACCCAAATTCTAGGGTTTTAGGGCCCAAATACTATAATATAAATGGTATTTGGGCCCTAAAACCCTGTTATTTGGGTCCTTGTACCCTCAGGGTGATGGACATACGTTCCTATTTTTTAGGGAATATCTAAGGGACCACACTAAGAAAACCAAGGTGACCCCTATGTCCACCATTATGGGGGTTATGGTTTAAGGTTTAGGGATCCGTTGGTCCCCCTAAACCCTAAACTCTAAACCCCAAACCCTCAACTCAAAATCCTTACTGTTCCCTTCTTAACCCTAACGTTGACAAGCAGCTCATGGCCTTTACTAGTGTTGAAAGCCAAAACCCCGGCCAAAACTCCGCTCAAAACCGCCCAAAACTCTAGGCATGCACCATAAATTGGAAGCAATTTCGAGCTCTCGGAGACAGGCAGGGTTGGAAAACACCTCGAAACAAGCACCTATCAATTAAAATGGAGGAGGAAAAGGCAAATGCCAAAACTCGCACAAGACTCCACCCAAAACTCCGGACATGAACCCTACAGATGTTCTATACACCCTACTGTCACCCTAAGCCCTAAACCCTAAACTCCAAAACCTAAACCCTAAACCCCTGCACCCTAAACCCTAAACTCTAAACCCTAAATCCTAAAACCTAAACCCTAAACCCTAAACCCTAAATCCTAAACCCTAAACCCTACACCCTACTGTAAACCAAGGCAACACTATGAAAATCTGCTCCCCCAGTCCCTACAGAGCATCAAGGTCAACTGTCGAAGCTCGCCTGTACTCGTTTAGGGTGTAGGGTTTAGGTTTTAGCGCTTAGGGTTTAGGGGTACTCATATGAGCTATGTGTGGGTTCAGGGCTTAAGGTTTAGGTTTGGAGTTTAGTGTACAGATGGGATTTTTTAGGGACTAGTACAACGGCCATAGGAGTACGTGTGGGGGTTATCTAGGGGTTATTTTAACATCGTAGGGGTATTGATCTGCACTCCAAAAATCCCCCTTAACACCCCTGAATATAGTCCTCTATAATCCCCTGTATACCCCTCCTGGGGGAGTTTAGACTGTAGCTCATATACTCCGCCTTAAGTCTAAAGGACTTGGCACACGAAACATGGCTAACCGGTTTCATAGTTGCTTTGCTAGATTTCATGTCTTTGGGTTGCGTGCTCTGCTCGGAAGCTGATTCATTTGCGCTACTGCACGGAAAAACCCTGAACCCTATTTAACGCCATCATGCTATAGCCTATGGCAGTTTCCATTTTCTTTTCCATCATCCCAATATAGCCCTTACTATTACTTTAATAGGTTACCCAGACCCCTGGGAGGATCTAAAAATTAGATCCCCTATATAGATCCATTATAACCCCTATATATTACTCATATAATTCCCCCTATGGTTCTAGTGGATCTAATTTTTAGATCCTTTTGGGGGTTAAACCCTAAACCCCTAAACCCTAAATCCTAAACCCCAAATCCTAAACCCTAAACCGTCGATTCTAGGTTTCCTAGGGAAAAGCGTCTCGCCCGGACCCAAATCCTACCGCAGTGTTTTTTTCCAGGCTGGGACTTGGACAGGTTTCATAAACTCCTGAAGGCGGGTTAGAGAGGGGATTATATTGGGGACTATTCTAGGATATTGCAGCATGTTATTGCATATTTTCGCAGATTTCAATATATTTATAAAAGGTTTCATGAAACTAAATTGGTTTCGTAGCTTTTCTAGATCAAGCAGGGAACAGAAAATCAAAGCTTGAAAACGCGGCATTGCGGACAAAGAAACCCGGTCGTAGCGAGGAATGTGCAGAGGCTAAGAATCCCGCGCCGAGCTGTTCTAGATTCATTAAGTAGATATAGGGTAAGGGACGTCAGTTTAGGGCTTATAGGGATTAGGGATGGAATCTGGGGGAATCTGGGGGCTATTTCAGGATCTCATAATGATGTCGGGACTTCCATATCCTATCCACTCTATTAAGATGGACTACGTATTCCTCTGAGACCTACGGAACCTCAACCTACATGACCGGATCAGTCAAGGTCTTCTCCAGAGGGTGTGTTAAGGGCCTCGATTCTCAAGATTACAGTTCAGGGTTTACCCAAAGCGCCCCTTGAACCAAGGGCCTTACAAAGGAGCACCAATCCCGAAAGTCCTGTACAACAAGCTTTTTTTGTATTCCAGGTCATAGCCAAGACCCCCTGAAGGATCCAAGAACTAGATCCCCCTTCTAGCGATCCCGCAAATTTATGCCCGCACTACATGGGATCACTGCGTGGGTCCCACAGCTTAGAGCCTTATTGGAGGGTGATTGGAGCCCGTTACCCTAAACCCTATAAACCCACGATCCATATTAGGGCTATGTTCTGTGCATGTTGGAGGACCTTTTCTAGTCCTGTGACCAGCTTAACAGCATTACCTTAGTTAAGGGTTTTGGGTAGAAAATCCATGCCCATTCACCCTTACTGGTGCTTTGCGGGGAATAGGGAACAGAATCCCTATGTAATCTTGTGATCATGTATTCCATTATTCCCTACTAACCCCCCCCCCTAAAGTACAACCCCACCATTCTCCTAGGGGATCTTTTGTTTTAGATTCCTTCCAGGGTCTGTGCGTCGCAGGTAATAGCGCGAGCAGCATCACAACTTCGCTATGATCCTCCTGACTCTCATCTAAGCATGGACCACGGCCTGCTCCTTTCACATACATGATTTGGGGCAGAAAGCGCAGGGTAAAATTGAATTGTACAGGCCCGAGACTGAGCATGAGGAGAGCACTTTCGTAATGTGAATTAAAATCCCAGCTGAGCGCTGGCATAAATCGTGTACCTGGGTCGAGGCAAGATAATCCTTGCCCCCATGCCTTGAGCCTCAAAGGCTGAGGGCTTAGGATGGAGAAGTATAACGCTATCAGTCCGCCAAAACATCTCTACCCATGACCGGACAAGTAAGCTCCAAATCCCTTAGCCAACTCTCATCCCTGAACCCGCATCCCTAATACCGAAGCCCTGGACCCTAACTAATCCCTAAACCCCTAGACCATAACCTTAATCCCTTAACCCCTAACCCTAACCTTAACCCCTAAACCCAGACTTTAAACCCTAAACCCTATACCTGCATGGACCCTTAGGGATAGAGGATATGAAAAGCTTGCCGCAGAAAGGGGATGTCAAGTTTAAATCTACTGGGTTTTTAGGGTTTAGGGTTTGGGGGTTTAGGGTTTGGGGTTTAGGGTTTTGGGGGTTTAGGGCAGTTTAGGGTTAGGCTTTAAGGATTAGGGTTTATGGTTGTCTTTCACGCGTCCCTTTTTCTCAGAAAAGGGTGCATTTGCCAGGAACACCCATGCTGCGAAATACCAAATACTAGCACCGTGTACAAAATTAGACACAACGTATTCCCATAATCCCTACTATAACATCATTTCCTACCTATTATAAAGTAGCAGGAGTAGGAGTAGGAGTAGTAGTAGTACCCAGGCGCACCCCCTGGCGCCTGGTGGTTTCCGGGTGTTTTCATTCTCCGCAGCAGCCGACACAGCCGCAGCAGAGCCAGCAGCT
>CAJNIZ010008456.1:3803-14668 GCA_905231905.1 Symbiodinium pilosum
CTGTATTGGGGTCCTCCAACTTATGGAACAACCACATAGTAGTTCGGAAATGGGAAGTCCTGACAGTCCCAGGCTCAAACAATCTGTTTTACTGCTCTGGGTGGGTTAATCCCTCCCCGTGATATTAGAACCTTCCCCCCCGAACTTGAATATTGTAAATATGGAATAACTCATGTTAGCGGCTTATTACAATATGCACAGAGGTAACGTCTACCATGAGGGGGTAGAGGGTGCTTTTTAAAGAATACGGGCCGGGAATTGCCAAGAACAACAAAATCAGTCACACAGGCTTGTAAACGCAACAACATCCTGAAACCCTGAACCCGGAACGATCAGAAAACCTAGATCAACTAACCCTACACTCCGCGCAAATGGGTGAGAATTACTCATGCCTTCAGATTCTGTAACATGTCAGCACCCTATGAGCAAAACTCCCAGCATCCTTGAATTCTACGCCTCAGCCAAGCCTCAAGCAACCCGTAAAATCATATCCATGCAAGGAGGTGCTAACCCCAAGCTCTACCTGGCCCCCCCTAATTGCGGTTTAGGGTTTAGGGTTTAGGTTTAGGGGTCTGTAAACCAGCAATTTGGGACTGAGCCCTAATCGCGCACTTCTCCCCGCACAGCAAGAACTTGTTCGTATTCATGCTAGGCTGGCCTTGTGGTGCTCATCCGCCGCCAATCGCGGAGGTGCAGATGAATGACGCCTTTTGAGATTCAAGCTTTAAGGCTGAAAAACACGGTGTAAATCTTGTATCAGGGTTATATTAGGATATTAGAAAATAGTATGAAAAGTACTATTTTGTTTCAAGTTTGAAGACTTTACGTTATGGCCGCGCCCTTCTGTTCGCTTTGCGATGAGCTCTAGAGGGAGCGGTCTGATCAAATGATAGGAAGGAACCAATGAATCTAGTTAAGTCTTCTGCCAAGCATGAAAAACCCCCTACCCCTGATGTCAACTATATCTTGAATGTATACAGGCCTTTCATGAAGGGATTATCATAGCACCCCCCTTCCCCCTATACAGTCGTTACTAGTTCCTTAAATCCCGTGCGGGGTAACTTTGGAGGGGGGGGGGTTACTGTTGAAACCCCCCCCCCTAAACCCTAAACCCTTACTTATAGCAGCTATCTGATCCAATACACAGCGAGGTCTTGGGGTGATTAATGTGCAGGAGGTGATGGGTAAACTCTGACCATGGCACTGCCACGGCAAAGCATCAAAGTCCCGACAATTCTGAGGGTTTAGGGTTTAAGGTGTAGGCAGGCAGCAGTACCTTTGCAAATCTTGCGTAGCCCCTGGAACAACCATTTCGAACAACTCTTCGTCATAATTGGGCCGTTGCACTTGCGGCAAAGCCAGGAAAAGGCATATTACCTCAAAGACGTACTGTGGTGGCCTAAATGACTGCCAATGTCATGTCAACGTCTCTTTGTAATTAGGCCCTACAGTATGTACATCGTGGCGATGCCTGGGAAAAAGAATTACCAAACAAACCCAGGGCAGTGCGTCCGTTCCCCCTATAGCCCTGCATAAGCCACACGCCCGGTTTTTGAGAGGACGTTGGCTATCCCAACCCCATAATTGATCAAGACCCTTTGACAAACATTGGGCTATAGGTGGGTCCCAACTTTAGGGGTGGGGTCAGCGAAATTCGTTATAGGCTTACTATAAAGTTACTGTAGGGTGAATCTAACCTTCAAGTCTTCTCTACCGCTGAAACCCAAGCCCTGTCGGCACCGACGTTCAACCCTTAGTCAACCAGCTTCTCTGACATGGCAGACAGCCCCAACCCCGGAATCCCAAAACGATTAGACCCGCTGTTGGCCGAACCCCTTTCAATCCTTACGCCCTGAAGCAGCCTCATTATAAAATCCCAGCTAAGATCTCGCTTCTTACTCGTTGTTAGCGAGGAACGGCGCAATGGATCCCTAAAGTGGCCTCCACAGTCTATCATCCCCAATGCTACAGTAGTAGCTTCCTATCTTTACCAACGTCTCATTTCCTACCAATGAGCTTTCTCTTTCTCTCTCTCACCCTACAGTAACCTTCGCCCATCATGTTATCACTGCTATAGGGGGTTGTCAAATTGTGTTCCTTTTCAGGGTATCCCAAGTATTGGCAATAATCAATATTAGCAAGAGTAACAGTACGAATAACAATCATCAGCAATAAACATTGCAGTAATGAAGATAGTTTAGGTGGTCCCCCAATAGTAACCACAAGAGATAATGCAGATTATATTAGGGTCCTCTTAGATTCATATTATACCACTATTACGTGGTGGGGAGTCTTCCTACATGATAGTAATAAACCCCAAACCCTAGAACTCTAAATAGTAATAGTACTTTCCATTTTGGTGAGGAAGAACTGGACTGCCAGGCCTCTCTGCGGTTGGCCCCTCGCGCTCCGGAGCAACGGACAGGAACCTCAGCCAAGAAGTTCTCTTCTACTGCATGGGCTATACTATAGGGATGGAAGGGGATATAAAGGGATGATGGAAACGAAACATGAAAAGTACTGTAATCTATAATTTCAGCGTTGGAGTTTAGGGATAGTCCCCGGATAATGGTGTATCGAATGGAATAGGAAATGGAAACTGTGGTTCATGTGCTTGGGGCGGTGTAACTCTGGTTAGCAATCAATTAAGGAGTGGAAAAGAAAATGCAAATCACCATGTTCTTGGGGATCACATAGGGACTACTGTATGAGGAGTCATTCCTCCATTCCCTGAACCATAACCCCCGCTAATCTGAGGTAAGTTCAGCGTCGAGGGTTATCTGGCATGGGGTAAGCTACCATGGCCTTTACATGGCATGGCCAGTAAGCATCCCTTTGTATCCCCATGTGCCCCAAAAGTCCAACTGCATCGCCCCCTTTAGATAAATCATTAGCCTGCATAGGGTTTTGAGTTTGGAGTTTAGGAGTTTAGGACTGAGGAAATATTCAAGGCTTTAGGTGCGTAAGGTCTCGGACAAACGGGGTAGTATTCAAGGCAGGTGTTGCACTCGGTTGAAAATGACCATGCCGTAGTTCATCAAATTTCCTGCTCCAAAAACGGATTCCTGCTCCAAAAAACGGAAATTGCAGAACATGATTGCCCCCATATTTTCTTATAGACTGAATTAGGACCATTCACTCAGTTCCCCACAGGACCTTTCGACCAAACCGCATGTAGCTCTAAGGCGTTGGGCTAGTCAGAACTCTTCCTGCATCATCTTATTGAAAGCAATTCATTTGGCATCTCTTCTTCGTCCCTAAACCCTAAACCCGGATTACAGGGCTGCCCGTTCGCGGCTTTTGAGGTTCAGTGTTGCCAGGGGAGCCTGCGCCAGGTGTAAGGGAGAATGTTTTGGACCTTCGGACCTTAAACCCTAAACCCTAAACCTATTTAAACGACTGATGCTCACCTCTGTGCATTCTTGCCTTGCAAGGTTGCATATCCTTCACATGCAGGACTTCTAGCAGAGTACATCCCGAACCCTGACGCCAAGAGAGAAGGTTTCTCAAATGATCTGGGTGACCTTGGGAGGCCCCATACACTACGAACTGCATACTGTCACGCCACGAATGGGCTTTCAAATTTCTGGGTCATCTCTTGGACGTCCTTTTTTCAGGGGTTTTAAATGTTGAGATAACTTTGGGAACAGGAAGCTTCAATGGTGTCCACAGCAGCCTTGCCAAGAGGCGTATTCTCCGAAACCAGTGCCACATCTGTCTCCTGAGCTACAGGGGTTTAGGGTTTAGGGAGAATGTAAATGACAAGTGAGTAATGCATACGGACTTTTACCGGGTCGGACAAGGAAAGCACCTCCCGCCAGTTCCGCCGTTGTGGTGGGTTGTGTCAGGAGTACTTACTAAGTCTAAGACGGGACTGCCAGGTAGGTATATCATGAAAACTAGTGTCCTCCATTCCTTTTTAAACGGGTCACAGGGTGTAATTTGTCTCCACTGTATGACATGTTATGACAGCGAGCATACACAAGACGACATTAAGACTATAATATGGAGACAGCATCCAGGTTGCAGGCTGTCAATGCCATGAGGGCAGAGCTTACCATGGGTGGAGCACGAACAACAAGCTCTTTTGTAGTCTGCGCATATAACCCTGCTTTGGAAAAACTTGGGCCTTTGGCGAACACTACCTCAGCTCGTAATGAACACTGTGAAGCCATGAACGCACAGACCCCGAGCTAAACTTTAAGCCTCCAGCCAGTGGCATAGAAGGAGAATTGGGACATATGGAATATGGAGGCTTCCCCAAAATTAGGGGTACCCTTTTGGGAGTCCCCATAACAAGGATTGTAATATTTTGGAGTTTATATGGGGGTCCGCCTATTTAGGGAAACTACCATATGTACATATAATAAACGTATAGGAATGCATTTCGGGGACTCTACTTCCAGGCATACATCAGACGTAGTCAGGTACCTCTTAGATCACCTTTTCAGGAAGCCGGGCAGGATGACCTACTTGGCAGCTCTAACGACAGCGCAGCCATAAAACATTGTTCATATTCAGGTAACCCAAGATTGGGCCACGCTAGCACATAATACTTGCCGGTCCAAGCATCATATCTGACAACTACGTCCAATATCCACCGGCCCTGTCAAGCCCCATAAGAACCATTACGAAAACACATCCCGCAGTTGCAGCACCCGGTTCACAGCTTCCGTTCGTTTTTTAAGCTGAGTAGGAAACCGCGAACAATGATCACAACAACAAAGACAGGGGGCGCTGATCAGGAGTCTGAACTACTCTGACCCTAAAGCCCTGATAGAGAAGACTTAGAAGGTTAGGGTTTAGGGTTTAGGGTTTAGGATTCACCCTATAGTAACCCTACAATAACCCTATAGTAAGGGAGCTTTAGATACCCCAACCCCTAAAGAACCCAAGAGCATCTAAGTGGATCAAGGTGCCGCTAGCAGCTTCTCCAAGCGCAGGGCATGAACTTGCCACCTTTGGCTTGAATGGGGTTAGTAGGGAAAAAGGGACTGTATTGATTGCATAGGTGCTATACAGGGATAATATTCCCTTATTCACTACTAGCCACCAGTAAGTTTGGCTTCAACGGAGTCAAAGCGTGCTCATTGAAATCCGTCCGTTTCACTATTCCAAGACTCGATGATTAGAACATCCATTGATTTGATCTTTAAGATTTGTACTGCGACATGTCTTGATTGATCTTAGAGGCCAGATTCGTGACGATCAGGTGTTTTCGTCATGGGCTACAAGCCCCCGTACCTCATCGCACATGGTCCCTCACATCTGTCTGCAAGCTGAAACCCTAAGGAGGGGAAAACCAGCTCAGGCAATCAAAGCCCTAAACCCTAAACCCGAAGGACAGCCTGGAATTCAGGCTAAAGCAGAGCTTAGGTTCAGGTTTCCAGCTTATGTTACAAAGCGCAACATCTAAGTGCGTAAATGCAGCAATCCCGTCCCTTAGGGTTTAGGGCTTAGGGTTCCTTATGGTTTAGGGTTCCTTAGGGTCTATAGGGTTTAGGGCTCCTTAGGGTTTAGGGTTGTAAGTCCCATCCCCTGATGTTCGAAATCTCCCACCTCCCCAACATCAAATGTTCCCATTGTGTCCTGGGAATAGTTAATATCAGGTGGTGGGGAATGTTACTGTTGGGGGGAAGGCCTAATCCCTATCATCCATGATATACCTGCCCTTTGAGTTTCATTTCAAGTTCCATGTTCTTCATCCCTTTACAACCTAAGCCCTAAACCCTGAACCCTAAACCCTAAACCTTGAACCCTAAACACTAAACCCATTTAATCTCCATGTCATTGAAGCCCTATGTGGTCCCGGGACTTCTTGGTATGGGTCTGCATGCCCGACGCAAGAGCTGGGCTGCGTGCTCTGGTACATGGTTTAGGGTTTAGGGATTTAGGGTTTAGGGATTAGGGATTTAGGGTTTAGGGATTTAAGGATTTAGGGTTTAGGGTATAAGGTTGGAAGTATGGGCGGCTAGTATGGGCCAAATAAGGGTCCAGAGTTAGGAGAAAAATCTTCGACCTTGAAACCTCAAGCCATGTGGTAGTTGTTCAAAATATCTCCCAAAGTTTCCATAATGTAGGGTCCCGGTTTGTTTAGGTAAGGAAATTTATTCCCAATGGTCCCTTCATTACAAACACCTTTGAAACAACCCCCATGTGAAACAAGTAGGGGCACACGCCGGGGACCTTAGATTCTCGGAGTCACAGTTATCCAGCCAGCCACGGTTGGTAGTTTCCATAAATCAGGGGGCCCTAACATAGACTGTAACCCTTGTTATGGGGACCCCCAAAATGGCTCCCCTAATTTTGGGAAACCCTGAACCCTATAAATCCCCAATATGCCCCTAATTTTGGGAAATATTAAAACCTATGAGTCCTCATATACCCCCCCAATTTTGTGCAACCCTAAACCATATACCTAGAAATTTTGGGAAACCCGAACCCCATAAATCCCCATATGCCCCTAGTGTTGGGAGGAAACCTTCAACTCTGCTTCCTTTTTTTTGAGCTCCTGGCGGTGTTGTCTGTCGACCCATTGGCTCAACAACTTTTGGAGAGGCAGCGGCCTGTCAGGAGGTTTGGGTACAGTATAGGGTGGATCAGGGATTAGGGTTTAAGGTTCAGGGTTCAGGCTTAAGGTTCCCTTGCTACCTCGAGGTTCCCCAACTGCTTGAGGCGACTTAGAGCTCCCGGGCCTACATCCGAAGGCCGATTCGGGGAACTTAGGGAGGAAGTACCCTCCTTGGGAGGCTTCCCTAAAGGGTCCATGTACCCAATAATTAGGTACTTGGGTTTAGGGCAATAGAAAATATAGTACAGATTTTGGGAAGTATATGATTATTGGGTACATGGACCCTTAGGGTTCCAAAACAGGGGGCCCTTGTCATCGTAAGGATCTACGAGATTTGTGAATTGGGAGGGTGTCCATTCCCCTACTAAACTCCTGAAAGCCCCAAAAGCGCTCCACCCCGATGCCAGTAGTCCTCATTGTAAGGCAGAGAAAAAAAAGGGCTGCATAAGTCGTGCTTAGGTTTCGGGTTTTAGTCCCCTTTAAGTAATAGAATACTGGGTATACGGGGACCTTATTAAAATATACCCAAAGCCATATTCAATCTACTTAAAGGTTTAGGGTCTAGGGCTGTATGGCTTCCCCAATTTCAGTATCCCAGCCGCTTGACGAGGACTACGATCCCCTCAATGGAAACTCACCCATACAGCTTTGCAAAAGACAGTACGAGTAGTGATCTTTGTAGGTTGGTTATCCCAACCACCAAAAATCAGGACTCTATGCAGTCCCGACTATGGGGGTTGGAGTTTCCTAGATCCCCTTATTACGTATTGTAGGCCCCTGTATAGCCCAACCAAGTTTGCATTTTCTTGTCCTTCTGGTTCTCCAGCATTGGCATCCTAAACCCTAACTCCCACAATACTCTGGTGATCTCTAATTTCCTTTTCCGTTCCTTCTTCCTGCTTTCTAAACAACCCTAAACCCTAAAACCCTAAGCCCTAAAATCCTAAACCCCTAAACCCTAAAACCCTGAACCTTAAAACCCTAAGCCCTGAAACCCTAAACCCCTAAACCCTAAACCCAGGGGTCTATCTGATTGGGAGGCCCTGCCTCAGATCCACTGGCCTCCGGCGACATGGCGCGATCGCGGTCCTTTGGCCTGCGCAGGCTGAGGGGAAACTGGCTGGGTTTTTGGGGCTATTTAAGGGTTTAGGGCTTGGGGCTTTAGGGGTTTGGGGATTCCGGATTTAGGATTTTGAGGGTTTAGGGGTTTAGGGTTTGGGGGTCTACGGGTTTAGGGTTTGGGGGTCTAGGGGTTTAGGGAGGATGAGGGGTTCGGGGATTAGGGGTGTAGGGTTTTAGGGTTTGGGGGTTTAGGGCTTAGGGATTCCCACCCCAAGCTGAGACCCTGAACCGCAAACCCTAACAAAGTGAAGTCCGCATGAGAGAGAGAGGCTTTTTGGACTTCCATGGCCGTTTTGCGGCAGGGTTGAGTTTTCGATGTTTGAAGCAGGGTCTCGGCATGGGGATTTGGATTTCGGAGTCACAGGGACTGCAGGACTATCTGGCAAGGCATGTCTCTGGTACTGTAGCTTACTAGGGGGTTAGTAAGGAATAAAGAAGTGTACTGTATTGGGTTTATATAGGGATTATATTCTTTTACTCGCTACTAAGCCGTTACTAAGCACCAGTAAGGTAGGGTACGGAAATCTTGGGTGGGGAGGTTCCTTATATACACGCCCAGCACGTCACCCAACAATTTTAGAACGCGTAAGCTGAATTTACAGTTACTTGTGCAAGAACCCATGAAAGGCCCCTACACAATGCTTGTGAGCGCCGTGAGAACCCAAAACTCTGCTTTAAGTCAAAGCTCCTGGATTCTGAGTGCGTAGCAGCAATCTTAAGCTCTGAGCGCAAGCCTAAATTCACAAGCCTAAATCCTGACGCAAAACCCGACATACCAAACCCTAGACGCTTGACCATGAACCTTGTATTGGCAGGATTTCTCTTTGTTAGGGTCACATAAGCTGCGAATATACGCTCATGGATTTTTTTTTAGGAACCTGGCTTGTGCATTCTAAAAACTGGAGAAAACTGCCATGCCAAACCGTGTAAGTGCTAAACCTCAAGTCCTCAACTCTGGATCCAAAACCTTGAACCCTAAATCCCGAATCCTACATCCAGAGCCCAAGACCACGGAGACAAACTCGAAATTTCGAAGCCTTGAACCCTAAACCCTGAGTCCGTAAACCCAAACTCATCCCTCAACCTTGAATCATAAACCCAAAGGCCCAAGACAAATATTACCCCCATAGAACCCCTATACAACCTCATAGAGCCTTTACATAACCCCGTATACCCCTTGTGAAGCCCCTATGTAAGCCACAAAACATCCCTTATAGCCCCGATATAGCCTCCTAAATAACCCCATGTAACCACACATCCTAAAATTCTAAAACCTAAACCCTAAGCCCTAAACCCTGAACCCCTAACCCCATACCCCAAACCCTAAACCCCGAACCCCTAAACCCCATACCCCCAAACCCTAGACCCTAAACCCCAAAACCCTAGACCCTAAACCCCAAAACCCTAGACCCTAACCCCATACCCCAAACCTCTAATCCCATACCCCAAACCCTGAACCCCTAAACCGCCCCAAACCCCTAAATCCCTAAACCCTAGACCCTAAACCCTAGACCCTAAACCCCAAAACCCCATACCCCAAACCCTAAACCCTGAACCCCTAAATCCCTATCCCAACACCCATAAACCCCCTAAACCCCTAGACCCTACACCCTAAACCCTGTGCCCTGAACCGTCCTCGGCTTGCGGCTCTTTGCGGGAAGCGAGGTGGCGCGGGGCTGCGCCGAGGCGAGAAGCACTGCAATGGCCTGCTTTTTGGACTAACTTACTGGGGCTTAGTTTAAGGCTTAGGGCTAAGGGTTTAGGGATTCAGGGGTTTGGGGGTTTAGGGATTTAGGGGTTTAGGGATTTAGGGGTTTTTGGATTTAGCGATTTAGGGTTTAGAGGTCCAGGGGTGGGTACACAGTGGGGCTACGTCAGGACCAGCTACAGGAGGGGAGTTTCCAATGGGGGGAGTTTCTGCAAGGGGTATGTAAAGGGTACATAGCGACCATGGGGAGTTATATAATGGGTATAGAAGGCAATTGTAAGGTCCCTACATGGTTCCCTCCTTTAGATAAAGGAAGACGTCGTAGGTAGTGTTTACGGTTGTGGCTTCGGCATTTACGCTTCATGTTTCAGGCTTGAGGGCTCAGGGCTTAATGCCTAGGATTTGGGAGTTACGGTTTCAGGGCTTAGGGTTTGGCCTTCAAGTTTCAAGTTTCGCATAGGAGGGGCCCGGCTGAACTTGGTAAATAGGCTCATACTGGAGATTGAGTTTAGCTTCCGTGGTGTAGGGACTGAAGGAGCAGAAGAAGGTTTCGTGCTAAGGCCCTGGGTGCAAGGGCACAAAGGCGTGGGGGATTAAAGTATTACGATAGGGCCTAAAACGTCAAAAACAGGTAGAATATCAGAGAATGAAACGAAAACGGAGCATCACAAAACTCAAGTGGGGAAAGGGTGATGTAGGGGTGTAGGGGCCGAAAATGACCAGTAGGCTATTGCGATATACTATACTGCATATGCTCGTATAATGGCTACGAGGGGATGCTATTTCCGATCATTCAAGCTTCTACATTAGCTGGAATGCTTGAGGGTGCGGGGAAGGATTTTTATTTCGACGTCGGCTCAGGAAGGATTAGGGCTTATAGTCCCGCGTAAGCAGATAGAACATGAGGTAAATGGGGATCTGATTATAATATACCCAAAGCCACATTCTATCTACTTAAGGGGGACGATATGCTTGAGAATTTCATGGTGTAGAGCCCTGGGCTTCAGGCCTAGTACCAAGAAGGCATTGTAGGTTTTTTTCTGACGCTGGGTTTCTGGCTGCGAGACTCAGTGGAACATAGAGGCCCTGAGCAATGACAAAGGTTTTGCAACTAAAGTCAAAGGAAGAGGAAAGAGCTACATCAGCAACTAGACCACTCTACTAGTCTCATGTGCGACGGAATGTGCAGCCAGATGGTTTGATAGGTATGTATCAGGTTGCATCTTACAAGGGCTATGCATGTCTCCATTGGTCCACAGCCACCACACAAGGTACAGAAGGACCCATCTCCTTCGAGCTTTCGTCTCCAGCTAGGAGTATGGGGAGCCTCATGAGTAGTGTGTTTTTTGGTGGTTGAACCTAGTAAGATAATATTCCTTATATAAAATACTATACCCCAAATTGGGTACCATAGTATCCCCAAATAAAATACTACTCATCTGTAGAGGCAGATCACACAAGGCT
>CAJNIZ010008457.1:883-14665 GCA_905231905.1 Symbiodinium pilosum
CTGTTGATGCTACACATCCTGAATGACCTTAAGCTACCATATAGTCCCCCTTAAGTAGACAGAATACGGCTTTGGGTATATCATAATAAGATCCCCCATATTCATCCCCAATGATTCTATCTACGTAAAGGGTATTATAGTACTATGAATTTCCCCCAAGGTCAAAGCAACTTGAGGGTCAGGCAGGACTTTTAATATCCACCCTTAACCCTAAATACCACTCTCTCTCTCTCTCTCCCCCTTTTCCCTATCTCTATAGATATGTATATATATATGTACACCTATATACCCCCTGTATCCCCGTAAGGAACTTAGAGTCATGCAAGGCTTTACGTATCCACTTTTATATGCACCACACGGCACGGACTTTGGGGGTCGGAAATTGTAGCCTTGCAAAATCGCGTGTTTTTCCGCAAGGGGTACAGTAGTCTTGAGGTGAGTAGGAGTACCCGAAGTTTTGAGACACTTCCAAATTTTTAAGGCCCATGACGTCCAGTCTTCTCCCATCCTATGGAAACCCATGGGTTCGACGTTGTTGAGGGTTTAGAGCTAAAGTTGAATCTTTTCAGGTGCAGTTTTTGGAGCAAGAGACCCACCCCGCACACGCTCACTCTTTGTTGCTGTTCATTCTTCTGCCTGAGGAATGAATGCGTGGAAGACCATAGGGCCCTACCGGCCTGGGGGGAAGCTTGTAGCCCGGGCGGGAACGCTGTGACACATCAACGCGCTTCAGCCTTCTTTTGGTACCCTAAATCCCAGTTCAAACCAAAGGGTTAATGTTGGAAACGCGCTAGATGGAGGAAGACTATGCGGACCGCGAAACTCTAAACCGCAAACCCCTATAGCCTTCCAATTTCGTATTGAAGATGCACAGGTCAGCGGTTAAGGACGTGTCGCAGAATCCGTGTTCCAGTATCTTGGCTTCCAGCAAGGCTTGGGCATGTGGCTTTACCAGTCATCCCAATTACTACAGTTTTGTGGTGGGTGATACGTATGAAGAATGAGGGGGTAGTTACTACTATTTTGCTGTAGGTCCTTGGGGTAAAAGGTATAGTCACCCTTTTAAGTAGATAGAATATGGCTTCGGGTATATTGTAGTAAGATCCTCATATACCCCATATTCTATCTACTTACGGGGGACTATAGGGCTAGGGCTTTTGTGGTTGACGGTCAGGGGTCCGAGTTTGGCTGGTATTAGGGGTTTGGGCTGAGGGGTTCCTCATTGCCCGTTTTTTGGGGCGCATAGTGTCACCCCAGTTTTCGAGTAGGCCCCTTAAAAACGAGGACTACTTGACTACTTGGACGATCTCTTGACTTAGTAAGTCGACTGAGTAACCTGGTTTATAGGGCTTATAATTGGGGCTATTAGGGATAGTAGGTAGACTTACTAAGTCAAAAGATCCTCCAAGTATCGTAGCTTCAGGCCGGTAAGACTAATGAGACATACCCAGCCTTCTGGGCCTGCAGAAGCAAAACTCGAAGCCACAATGCTCCTATGTCCCTACCTTTTTCTGGATCAGAAAGTTAACCCCCTAAAGCCCTAGAGCCCTACACCCCTAAACCCTTAACCTTAAATCCTTAACCCTAAACCCTGGACTTCCCAAGCCCAACCCCGCCCCCTTGGCAGTCTTAGAATTCAACCCCACAAGGTCCAGGTCAGGGCTATCCACTTCATCGAACGTCACTTGAGACGTCGCCTTTGCTGCATGGTGCAGCGCAGCTCGCCAGAGCAGGGTTCGATTCAAGAGTACCGCCAGATGGGTAGTTACCTGGTGGGTGCCCCCATATAAGGGTTTAGGGTTTAGGGTCGGGGGTTTAGGGTTTAGGCATATAAGGGTTAAGGGGCTTTAGGGTTTAAGCATACAATGATTTAGGGTTTAGGCTTGGGGGTTTAGGGTTCAGGTTGTAGGGGCTCGCATAAGGATGGTATAAGGATAATGAGGTTGTATGAGGTCTATACGGGCCTCCATCTGTGCTCCCCCAGAACAAAAGGGATTTTACTGGGAACCCCGAACAGGGAACCCCAAGAATACAGTAGGAATATAATAGGAATATACCTACCGGGGTCCTTATATTCCATTATATTCCTACTATATTCTTGGGGTTCCCTGTTTGGGGTTCCCATTAAAGTCCCTTTACAAACCTTGCCGTTACAAAGACGATCACCAAATCACTGCCTCAAGTGGATTTTCTTGAGCAGGGGTGTTAGGTAATCCCTTTTCTCTTTTTGGTGTTCCTAAGTTTTTTTTTCAACGAAAAATGAGCTATTTTCATAAAGGGGGAATCCTTTTCGTGTTAGGTTGCTGGGGATCTTAGTGAATGCCCCCAACTAGTGAATACTCGAACCGGGACTAGTAAGACTACACAGAAACAAGACTCATGCCCATATTAAGCCAGTCATGTTGCGGAAGCTTTAGGTACAGGTTGCTTGGGCCCGAGGGTACTGGCAGGTGGTCTGAAGTTGCTTTAGAATTCCACTTTCCACATAATCGTTAGGGTTTAAATTATTACAGGGGTTTATGGTGTCGTGTTTCATGATTTAGGCGCATGCGTAGGCTATAGCTTCTGTCCCTTTGTGGGATTCCTTGTGGCGATGAACTTCCACAGGGCCGGGGGGGGGATGCAATACACAGATCGGTGCACAGGCGACATGAGGAGCGCACTGTTGACGGCCGAATTTCAAGCATATCAACTGAACCCTAAACCTTAAACCCTAAACCCCAACAACCCTGAACCCTAAACCCTAAACCCCAAACCCTAAACCCTAAACCCTAACTCTCACATGAAGACTCGTAAGAGTCCTAACTCCCAAGCCCTGAAACCTAAATGATGCAACAACCTAGCCAAGTTCGAATCCTATGTAACTCCGATACCTTGAACCCCAAACCTTGAACTCCCTTGCCTAAAACCTCAGTCCTACAAACTCTCTGCCTAAGCTGTGTGAGGATGATGAAGGCCAAGCCACAGCAGACCTTTTATAGGACTGCAACATGTTCAGTGGGAGGGCCTGGGAATTGGGACCCCAAACTTCACACCCTACACCCTGAACGCCTGGTTTGTGGGGTTTGTTTGGCTTGTAAGGCTTATAGGGATTATGTCCTCCTTGAGGATGGTGTTGATGCTTGGCTGGACTGAGCCAAACTGGGTTGAGGGTTTAGGGTCCTAGAATGGCTTTGGCGGTGGGGTAGCTGTACCTTTCTCAAGGGTTTGTGTTAACCTTAAACCCTAAGCCGGGTTTAGGGTCTGAGGGACCGGTCCTACTTCAGCGTGGTGAGGGTACGTAGATGTACAGGTATCATGAGCTTCCCCCTGTATGCTACCCCCTTGCCGTGAGGTTCTCCGTTGAGTAGTTTTGAGGGGGGAACCTCGGGTTGGAGTAGTATAGGGTTTGGAATTCAAGGTTTAAGGTTTAGTCACATCAAGGGCGCAAATGGCCCAATACCGTTTAATCAACGAGTATACCCTACATGATACTGGGATCCATACTAATTGCGAACTTGTGGTTAAGTGAGAGGGGGGCTGGAAGCTCATAATAACCCTTGTAGTGTAGTCCCTGTATCCAGGGGTCCAAAAATCCAAACTTGCATATGATGCCCATTTTCGGCCCTAGAGTCGTAACTACTCTAGGATTTGGAGATTGACCTCCCCACTCGACAACACCTCCTCAAAGGAACAGATCTGTACTTTCACTTCTTGTCGCTGGAATATGAGTAGCGACCCCATCAACTCGTCGCCTGAACCCGGAACCCCAAGATTTTGTATACATCCGAGGGGTCGAACCCTTTTCAAGTCTTGAAGATCTCACTTGAAGGCTCTGGGGACGTAGCAGGTAGGTTTGAAAACGACTTGGGGTTGGCCGGCTTATAACCCACCCATGTGCAATCTAGTTACTAAGACCCCCAAACCTCTTACCAGAATTGTCCTTACTAAGATCCGGGTGACATAGTGGTGGGTTGCTAATAGTGGCTATAAGGGATAATTAGGATTCTATTAGGGTCCTCTTATCTTCCTATTATACCACTATTACAGGGTGGGGGGGTCCTCCTAAGGTATAAGGTATGAAGGGTCATGCAGGATTTTAGCATCACTACCCGTAACGTTAAAATCCAATTAAACCCTAGACCTTAACTATCTTTGTACCCCTCCCTTTAAAGATACTTAGGGAAGGTGCTAAAAACTCTTTCCAAATCGATTCTAAACCCTGGGGATCGAAGTCTATACTCAGTACCTACATCGGGCCCCAAAGTCTATAAATACGGTGGATACTAAAAATCCTGCCTGACGCTAAGTACCCTACACCTTGGGAATCATGGTACTATAGTATATTACGGTCATACAGATTTTTAGTATCAACAGTAGTACCTATATACATGGAGCCTCTTGGAGAGGGCCGGCTTAAGGCCTTAGCCTCTGGGGCCCCTCAGCCCCGAGACCTTGCAAAGCTGTATGCAGATACCGTTTAGGGTTGAGGGTTTAGGGATTTAGGGTTTAGGGTTGAGGGCATAGGGGTTCAGGCTTGAGGGTTCAGTGTCTAGGGTTGAGGGTTTGGGGTTTAGGGGCCCTAAAGGGTGGCACATGGATATGTAGGGCTTCTGGCTGATGCTATAATCCTGCATGATCCTAACTTACTGGTCCTTTGTAGGGAATCTTTTATACAGGGATTATATAAGGAAATATATTCCCTTATTCCTGACTAAGAGTGAGTCTAGTATACAGGGGTTATATGAGGATTATACTCCCTTATTCCTTACTTAGAGTCAGCAAGCTAAGTACCTTATTAATATTGAGGAGTTCTAGTCTGATAGGCGTATGTGGTTGGTGACAAGGAGCTTGAAACCCTAAACCCTAAACCCTAGGGTTTAGGGTGTAGGGTTTAGGGTTTAGTACCGCAAAAGTAAACGAAGCTCACCTGTTTACCATATAGCCATATTTTGTCATGGTGTTACCTATTATAGTAGTTTCCACTTTCTTTTTCCATTATCCCTTAAACCCTATATAACCCCTTATAGTAGTTTCCATTTTCTTTTCCATAATCCCTTAAACCCTACACGTTGCTAAGAGAACCCGGAATAGAGTGACAGGAAAACCTTGTCAGGAGCTTTTCCAGCAAAGCCACCCCTGTGGAAGCTCAATCGTCGGTGTATGCTGAGCTGCTCGGACACGAGGGTTTCCTAAATTAGGGTTACCCTTTTCGGGGTCTCCATAGTAAGTAGTATTTTGGGGTCTATATGAGGGTCCCCCTATTTTGGGAAACTACCACACAGTTTAGCAGCAACTGTATACTCTAAACCCTTCGATGTCGTTTGTCTTTGCATTTGTGCTTTTGAGTTTTTGCTTAGGACTCAGAGCTTCGGCTTGTTTCAGGATTGGCAAGGCTTCGGATTCTTCCAAGAGTGCTTCGCAGTTCCTTCCCAACCAAGAAGTCAATTTGGGGCGTATATGGAATTCAGGAGATGTTCGTGGATGTCGCACACGCTTGAGTTGGTGATTGGTCTGAATCTTCCGAAGCTCTTTCGTTCTTTAGTTCCATGTGAGTTGTAGGAGTGCTGCCCGTGTGAGGTTCGGACGTTGCTCGAAACCAGCTGTCGTGGAATTCGTGAGCCCCCTGCTGTCGGCGGCATGAGCTCTCAGAGGGCCCAGGACACCTTCATTGAGTTTAGGGATATACCCTATCCCAACTGTTTAGGTTATATTGGTTAGCTGAGAGGTATAATCACCCTGCACCCTAAAAACTCTAAACCCTACAGACCCAACCCTCCAAACCCTACATACCCTTTAAGCCCTGCACCCCCTGAACGCTATGAACCCCTAAACTGCACACACCCTGTCAGCCCTAAACTGCACAAACCCTGTAAACCCTAAACAGTCAAGGGCAAGATGGACTAAAGCCAAACCCCAGGCCCAAACAGTGGTAGAATTAGTTCTCACGGTTAAGAGTACCAGGACCAATAAACCCTAAGCCAAAAACATTAAACGCCAAACAGTAGTACTGCGAATGGTAGTGGCATTCTGGCCTTTGGTGAGCCAGGGAAAAGGCAATGGATCCTGATAGTAGTCCCTATATAACCCATTACAGTCGTTAGTTTCCATTCCTTCTAAACCCTAAACACCAAATCCATTATAGTAGTTTGCATTTTCTTTTCCGTTCCTTCATTCTCAGCTAACTAAGGGTAAGCCCTAAACCCTAAACCCTTAAGCCCTAGACCCTAAACCCTAAATCTAGTAGTGGCATTTGTGTGATGAGGGTTTGAGGCCTTGGAGGTGAAGGTGTCAGACTTGCTCTGTTCAGCGTTCAGGGCTTTCGGGTTCAGGACTTTAGGGTTTCGGGTTTTAGGTACCCCTTAAACCCTAAACACTTTGTAGGTGGGATTTGCAGAAGTGCGAGTTCTGCATTCAAGTCGGCCTCACAGCTTTACACCTTCGGCCAGGTATCGGATGTAGAAACAATATGTGGTTTTCCTCAGATTAGGGTTTAAGGTTTCCCAAAATTAGAGGTACCATTTTTAGGGCCTCCATTATAAGGATCATAGTACTTTGGGTCTATATTGGGGTCCCTCTCAAAGTATAGCGAGCTCAAACAAGCTCTCCCCAATCGTAGCTTCTATCGGGGATATACCCAACAGGACCTGAATTCTGAATTCCGAATTAACCCTAAACCCCAAACCCTAAACCCTACGAATTACCATAGTATGCCGCAAATTCATTGCCCCGGGCAGAGAGGGGATAAGACCCGACAAATCCCCAGAGCCCTACTGTTGATGCTAAAGATCCTGCATGACCTTGGTATACTATAGTAACTATAGTATATACCATTTTTCCCAAGGTTTAGGGTACTAAGGGTCATGCAGGAGCTTTAGTATCAAAGGTATCCGTGCATTTTAGCTTCAGGGCTCAGTGTGGGCTTTATTGATGGACTTGAATCCGCATGGTCAGCGCTTTGGTTTTATTTGCATCTGGGATGCTTGCGGTTTAGGGTTTAGGGGTTTAGGGTGCTTAGGCTGGGCCCAGTCATGTCCCGGCTCCTGTGCATAGACGCAAAGTGCCGTCAAGCAGCACTCACTCAGAAAGCGCCCTAACCTAGGGTTTAGGGTTTAGGGTTTAGGCTTGGTTTAACGTAGACCCCTGATCAAGAAACCCCCTCCCCTTAATAGGGAGTAAAATGGGCATCTTAATATTAAGGCCCTAAACCCTAAACCCAATAAAGTAGGAATCTTAATACTAAGGCCCGTAACAGGAGGGGAGCTATTTATCAAGGGTTTACATTATCTTACATGCGGGGTCCCGGCCAGCAACTGGTCGTCATCTATTGGGAGCCTCCAGGGGCTCCATACCACAAGTAGATAGAAAAAAGGGTTGAGGGTAAAGTCCCACTTCAGTAGATAGAATATGGGGTATAAGGGGGTTCTTCTTATAGCAGTTTTCCCAAAGCCATTCTCTATCTACTTCAAGGGGGATTGTAACAGTACACATTATCCCTTTCGGTCACAGGTAGTGGTTGGGGGGTTCTGTATTATTATTATTGTATTACTATCATTATTATTATTACACATACTCCAGAATTAGAAGCTTGACCATCCAAAAGCCACTAAACCCTAAACTCTAAACCTTAAGGGTTTAGGGTTTAAGGGTTTTAGGGTTGGAGCCCTGAGCCCTTGACCCAAAATCCGAAGTCCTAAGTCCTTAGCCCGAAGCCCTTCGGCAGATCGAGTTGCTGACCTGGTAGTTTCTATAGCTGTTCCCAAAAGGCGTAAGTTGCCCGAATAGATTCTAAGGCAGCAGGCTCTTCCGGGAGTACGCACTAAGCAGATGAGCTATAGTCGAAAGTCTTCAAAAGGGGGGGTAAATAGGGATTATATTGGGGTTCTATATGTAGAGAGAGAGATTAGGGTTTAGGGTCTATTCTCCTTAAAGGGGGAAATATAGAGGGGGTAGTATAGGGGTTGTGAAGGGGAATGCTAGGAGTGTAGACCATGGCTCAGATGGGAATTCTGGGTCCTAGGGGGTGATTTCTATGTGAGCCATACAGGGGGGTTATAGAAGGGATTATATAGGGGAGTATATCGGGTTTAGGGTCTAAACTCTTTAAAGTGGGGTTATATAAAGGATTACGTAGGGGACTACTACCGAGGCTATTGAGGGGGATACTTGGAGTTTAGGCTAGGGCTCATGTAATCCAAATCCTGTAAACGGTACTCTGGTCACTACTGGCAATGCGTCGCATCTTGTCAGCATCCACTGTTTGGAGAAGCAACCTTGAACTTCTTGCCAAATAATGTAAGGCTGTTGAGCTTTGTCGGTGCTGCAGCCCAACTGCAAGGCTTTATGACTTGCAGGCGAGAGCAAGACCGCCACATGTTATCTGGGAAGCCGCAGCTGCAGCCGGGATGCGCCTAAGTTTCCTTGCGAACGCTTATTCCACCTGAGTTACCCTCTTAAGATGAGGGCGGCTACATCTACATCTAGCAGTTGCTTTTCATGCGGCCATGCTTTCATACTATTTGCCTATACCTCTTCGTGATCCTTTTTTAGGGTTTAGGGTTTAGGGCATATTAGCCCTGCATTGTTTTTTGTCTCTTGTTGGCCCACACCCAGATCCCCTTTCTATGGGGCTCTGCAACAAGGTTCAACAAGCCTGCTGGTTTCTATATCTTTGAGGAGGACCCACCTCCCTATAATGGTGACTATCAGGGATAAGAGTAACTATACTAGGGTCGTTTTGTTCTTGTTATACCACTGCCACAGGGTGGGGGGTCCTCCTAATATAGCTCATTTAGCCGTATGTTTTGATTCGTCTGTCCATCCATCTATGTACCTAGCATTTATCCATCCATGCAGTAGCTGGGCAAGTTTTTTTTAACCTTTAAAGCTATCAAACCCTAAACCAAAAACCCTGACCTTTGACCAGGGAGCGCAGTATGCGGGACAGTCCTGAGTCCGAAAACGATCACACCATCCCGGCAGAACCTGCATGCACGGATGCCAGACGCCTGATTTAGAGGTCATCTCATCACTGCCTAATGCAGGGCTGGCCATATTGGCTGCTTTAGCAGGGTTCAAAGTCAGCTTGGTATTGCGCAGGCTTCAAAATAGGGAGCGCGGGCATACCTTATAATAGGGAGTGCACGCATACCTTAGGAGCACACGCCAAATGAAGTGGCAACCAACGAAACTGCTTGCCAAAGGTCACGCTCCTATTACCACATTCACGTGTGACCAATTCTTGGGCAATGTAGACCCCTGATAAATAACCCCCCTCCCTTTAATAAGGATTATAATAGGGATCCTAATATACAGGCCCTTAAAAGGAGGGGTTTGTTAATCATGGCTCCCCAATACATACCCTATAACCCCTATTTAACACATTATAGTAGTTTCCATCTTCTTTTCATTAACCCCCCATATAAACCCTAAACCCACTAGTCATTGGTCCCTAAACCCTAAACCCCTGAACCCATTAGTCATGGGTCTACATTACCCTTGGGGCTAGGGTTGAGCTCAAAGTCTGAGCTTGATGTATTCGAGAAGCGCCAGCAATGACCAGCATGGATTTAGGGTTTAGGGTGCAGGGTTTAGGGTTTAGGGTGTAGGGTTTAGGGTGTAGGGTTTAAGGTTTAGGGTATTATAGCATATTATGGTTCTAGATTTGTTGCGTAATGATGTAAGCTATAGTCCAAACTCCTAGAATCCCCTTTCAGCAGCCCCTACATACTCCCCTAAAAAACCCTAAATAGCTTGCTTTGAGGAATTTAGAGTTTAGACCCTAAACCCTAAACCCTGTATATACAATCCCCTAAATGAAGCCCTTTAAGGAGTTTAGCCTGTAGCTCATGTAGCACGAACCCTGACCCCTAACCCCTCAACTCCCAAACCCCCAAAAGGGGCGTTGCAAAAAAAATAAACCCCTAAACCCTAAGTAGTACGGTTCAGGCTACCTCAGGTAGATCTTAATATGATAACAGGCAACGATTCAGGTTTTCACACGCAAAATTGGGGGTACCTGTATATGTTTTACATAGGGAATATGTAGGATTTAGGGTTTAGGGGGAGCGTTGCGGTTGGATATTAAGATGCTACTTACTGGTTTTTAGTAGAGAATAAGGGGAGATATTCTATTGGGATTGTATTCCGTTATTATTCCCTACCAAGAACCAGTGAGTTTAGGTTCAGGGCTTCAGCAGATTTGGGTTTCCGGGCTCTTGAGGTTTCAGAAACACCCCTGGGCAACATGCACGTTGCTGGGCTCGGACTTTACCGCGGTTTAGGGTTTAGGGCCCAGGGAGTTCTTATTCAGTGATATGCTGTGTGATTCAGAAGCTACAAATGCAAGATTATAAGCCCCAATCCCTCGTTTTTCTTGACCCTAGACCCTAAACCCCTAAACTCTAACCCCTAAACCCTCATTCGAGCCGCAACCTGTTCGGTCGGAATGCCCTGGCGGCGAGATGACTTCGATTATGTCGTGAGTTTGGCTGGATGATCATAATGGCATCACCTGACCTAAGCCTCTAAGGTTTAGGGATTTAGGGGTGTAGGGTTGCAGGGGTTTAGGGTTTAGGATATAGGTTTTAGGGTACGTAGTGGCGTACACGTGGCTCAAGAAGCTTGCCATAGTAGATGTCAGTAGCTAAACAGGCTGAATTTCAGAATGTAGGGTTGACCTAGATAGGGTGCACTCTTGTATGAAGCTAGGGTTTAGGGTTTTGGGCTTAGGGGTCATTTTGTATCACAGCGGCTTACATGTTGTTGGGGGGTACGTAGGGCATAGGGGGACACCTACCTTGAGAGGTTGCCATTTTTCGTTTGATTAAATGACAGAAGGTCATAGTACATGCATGCGTATATATATACATACCTAGGACCTAGTTGTGAAGGAACCTCTCATTTTATCATGCTTCCTTGCGCAACTTACGGGTACCTCATGTACGGCCAAGTTCTTGTAGAGCATGTGTTGCCAACTGCCTAACTGTTAGTTCAGACGTGGGACTATGCTGCAACACCCTGGAAATACATGCGGGTCATCACGACATTAAAGGCGGCGTCCTCAAGGATGTAGCAGTGTTGGCTTGCAGAAACAACAATAGTTTGGGCCCTCAAGCCCTAAACCGTTTCAAGCCCTACGTATAGTCCCCCTTAAGTAGATGGAATATGGGATATGTGGGGTCTCATCACAACATACCCAAAGCCATATTCCATCTACTCAAGGGGGATTACAAGCCCAAACAACGTTCCTCAGGATAGGGCGCAGCCTTAGTTCATGAATTGGCATCATTCACCCCATGTTCGGCAATATGCTGAATCCTTCAAAAGCCCCATACCCTAAACTCTCAACCCCGGACCCTACTGGTTTCTCTTTAGGAACCCAATACATGAGTAGTATTTTATTTGGGGATACTATGGTACCCAATATAGAGTAGGATTACATCCTCCTTTTGGGGTATAGTATTGTATATAAGGAATATAATCTTACTAGGCTCAACCACCAAAAAAAAAACTCACATGGAGACATGCCCAACTTTCGACGACCTTTTTAGCCTCCGGCTTAGCTGGGAAGTGCAAAAGGCGCCGGCTTTTAGATTGGGTTTAGGGTTTAGGGTTTTACTGATGGTGAGTAGGGAATGAAGGAGTCAATAGTAGGGGCTACCATGAATTCTGGGTCGGCCTTTGGGTTCCTTAAATATTTTCCCTTATTGGGTTTTTAAGGACCCATCTATGCTAATATTTTTCAAGAGTCTCTGAAGGCCAATTAAGTAAACATAGTAGCAGGACTGCTATAGGAGTCCACGGAATCCTCTACTCCATGCCCCACTCAGCAGCAGCAGATCCTCAAAGGAATGGTGTAGATTGAGTCTTGGGGATTCAAGAGAGAGGACCAAAAGAAGTATAAAAAGTCCTTTGTTGGGGTTGGGGCATTTATATAGGTTACATCCGGGTTCAGTGAGTTTTGAGAGGGAGAACAATCGGGGGGGGGGCAACTTAAGCAGATGAAGGCCACAAGAATCAGACATCGTGTTTACGGAGCCCTCCCTCTGCACAGCCCTTCTTACTGGTGGTTAGTAGGAATTAAGGGAATATATTACTGTAGGGATTTTACAAGGATTATATTCCCTTACTCCCTTTGACCACCAGTAAGCCTTTGGATGGGGATGTAATATGCGGGACTCTATTGTTTGGTGTTTACCAGGAGATTTGGCGAGAGCCGCGAATGAAGTACATGCCTTTTCAAAGAGGGCAGCCCCACACTATAAGCCCTAAACCCTAAACCCTGAACCCTACTATAAGGGCTCACACCTCAGGTTTTGGTTTTCGGCGGCTGGACAACACTCCTGTTGCCTGCAGAACTTTTTTGAACCATCTGACATTCCCAGTTACTGCGGAATTGCACAGGTTTATGTGCCGTTGTTGGTAATAGCTTTCTTCTATCCAAAGTGCGTATAACCAGGGTTTTGGGTGCCTTTGCATAAACAGCTTCTCTGACTCCTCATGTGAGACAGCCGTGCAGCAAAAGAAGCAGCGCCTGCCCGGCATATTCTACCTGCGGAGGTTATACAACGGATATATTAGGGCTACTTAGGTGTTACATAGGGGATAATGGCACTGGGGAATGCTTCGCTCAACTTGGGGATTCTAGAATTTTGCGTGCAAGATTTAGGTTTAGGGTTTAGGGCTGGATTCAATAGGGGCCCAGACTAGGTCATAATTCTGCGCCTCAAGCTCTCGTTTCACAAGAGAACCACGAAGTTTCGGGTGTTGCTGAAGATGTCGTCTATATACGTCCGTATATGGAACCAACAACTCCTGTAGAAATCCCAGACATCGCACTGGTCCTTGAATTAGCCCCATTTAAAGCACCCGCTCTAGACCCTGAACCCTACATAGCCCCTTACTTATTGGTGGTTAGCAGGAAATAAGGGAATATAATCCCAATGGAACCCCCTATCATACGTTCCCTTATTCAATCCCTGCTGACCACCAGTTGCCCTTATCACCCTTTTAAGCATATCTAAGGGGTCCTTATTTTTGAAAGATAGGTTTCAGGGTTTGGGGTTCAGGCTTCAGGGTTTAGGGTTTGGAGGTTCAAAGGTCTAGAGCGTGTAGAAGACAGCTGCGCGGAACTCTCTTGTACGCTCGTTGGCTTGTTTTTCGGACCTCCGACACCGTAATGTAGACCATGATTAATGAACCCCCCTCCTTTTAAGGGCCTTAATCTTAGCATCCCTACTATAATCCTTACTAAGGGGAGGGGTTTTACTAACCCTAAACCCTATGCCCCTCAAATTGCCAAAGCTCCAAGTCTGAAAGCTCAGGTTGCAGCTCTAAAAAGCGTTTAAAGGATTTGGGGCGTAGGGAATGGCGTCCATGTGGTTGCGCGAGGTCTTCACACCCTACACCTCAAACCTGCGCCCTCTACCCTGGGAGGATCGGGGGAAGTAGTGAGTATATTTTAGGAGGATCCGCTACCCTGCAAGAGTGGTATATAAGAGGATCCTAATATGATCTTTACTATCCATTATGGTCACTACTACTGGGTGAGGGGGTCGACCTAAAGCATACCTAAACCCCAAAAGTATGTAAAATAATAGCCCCAAACCCATAATAATGGCCATAAAGGCCATTATTTTACATACCTTTTGGGGTCCAGGTAGTGAGTAAATTTACAAACCCATGGGCCACCTACTAGCCAAGGTATCCCCACCCTAAGCCCATTTACTAAGAAACCCCAGTCGTCCCTAAGACCTTAAGTCCTAAGGTTTAGGGTTCCGTTGGGCCGCACATGCAAAGGTA